>JACEGR010005807.1:0-68468 GCA_014170235.1 Listronotus bonariensis
CTACATACAGGGTGAAGTGAAAGCGGCATAATACTGTCTCAAACATGGCCAGAGTCCTATCATAAGACAGGAAAAGAAGAGCCTTCGCTTACAATGGAGATTCAAGGAGGACCAAGAAGTCAACTCAGTGTGTGAGATGCCTTCAGACAAAATGGTACCAAGCTACTGGCTAAACAAAGGTTTTCAAACTTTAATACCAGACAGAAAGGACTGGGTGGCAGGGCCTCCCATTAAAGCCGACCTAATCTGGTATACAGACGGCTCCAAAACAGACCAAGGAGTTGGAGCAGGTATATATGGGGACAAACCAAGGACGAAAATAAACTTGGGTCTCGGACAACACCCTACTGTGTTCCAGGCCGAAATTGTAGCCATAGAACAATGCGCTAGGGAAATCATCAGAAGGAGCTATGAGGATAAAACCATAGTAATCTATTCGGACAGCCAGGCAGCCATCAGGGCACTCAGTTCATGCAAAATCAGCTCCAAGCTGGTGCGGGACTGCGTAATTGCCCTGGAAGAGGTGGGTGCGTCCAACAAGCTAACCATTGCCTGGGTACCAGGACACGAAGGCCACGAAGGCAATGAAGAAGCTGATAAATTGGCAAAGGAGGGGGCTGGTAGGACAATGGTAGGTCCTGAGCCCTACTGTGGTATTCCATCATGCCAGGTAAGGTCATCCATTAGATCATGGATTATGAGGGAATCACAAGACTGGTGGAGGAGAACACCAGGACAGCGTCAGGCGAAAGTGTTCATCAAGGCTTACTCGCCAGAATTTACAAAAGACCTTCTGAATTATAACCGGAAGGCAGTAAGAATAATAGTGGGTCAACTGACAGGTCATTGCAGACTGAATAAACACCTGGAAACTATGGGCCTGGCAGAAGAAAACCTATGTAGGTTCTGCCAGGAGGAGGAAGAAACCGCAGAACACGTATGGTGCTACTGCGAAGCCCTTTGTCGTCTGCGGTTTGCAAGGCTGGGTGAAGAAAAACCTAAAGCGGCAAGATATACCAAGGGGCCAGTTTCAAGCTTGTGGAGTCTGATTAAACAGACCGGCTTGGATAGCGTGCTCTAACCTATGGACGGAGGACACACAATAAACCTGAGCAGGTTGCAGTGTTAGAGGATATGCAATCCACCTCCTAATCTAATCTAATCATAAAATACTTTAAACTGAAGAATTTGATTTTTAATTCGTTTTTTAAAGCGTCCCATTTTTCAATTATTTTTAATACGTACAATTTCAGAGAGCCCTTTGTTGTTTATTAATTACAGTAATATCATTTATCAATCAAACCAACTGGCGCATGTCTAAACAAGCTCTACACGCAAAATTGACGGCAGATTACCTATCGGGCACAAAAAACCAAAATTAATGATTACATAAGAAACGTATAATAATGACCAAAGGCATCCATTAGGCTTCCAAGTTGAAATTTGCAAGATGCAGTAAAAAAAAAACCTGCAAAAAAACCGACCGAACAGGTTGGCAGCGCAAGAAGCAAAGACTTTTGGTGGCTTGACTTTAAAAATATATTGACCCCAAAAAGTAATGCGTAATACGCTAGCGACCATTGATGTTTTATATTTGGAGAGTAGCAAATGACACAAGTTCCTTTTTTAGAATTAAGAAATTTTCATTGCAAAAACGGGCATGTCAACACTTTATCAAAAATCGTCGTATGTCAATTTTTTAAATTTTCTTCTATAATTTCCGTTGAATAACACTTCGTAAATCATAAAAATATTAGAGAATTATTGCAAGTTGCCTTATTAAGCTCAGGAATTAATAATACCGGCCTTATTTAAATAGTGCTTGTACTCATAATTTAGAGTTATTGCAAATCATGTTGACAGTACCATTAACCTAAAAAAGGGAAACAAAATTTAGTTGTTTTTCTTTATTGTTTTGTGTTGTAGGGTTTTGTTTAACACAATTAAAGAAATACATTTGAAAAAGCAAGGTTTAGGTATTTTTACTTCTAAAAACTTTTCGATTTTGTGCTCGGCAGCCGTTCGGTTTACACGAACAGTTTCAGTAAAATAAGACCAAAATAAGGCACGACCTAAAAACCGACATAAATAAAGCCAGGCACTATCCCTATTAAGAGAGTCCTTATCCCACCATGCATCTGCGCAAGCTCAGATGTCAAAATAAGGCCGGTATTATTAGTGCCTGGCCTTATTTTACTGTGCAATATTTCCTCTATTAACACATAATAACGACCCATATACTTATAGTAGAAATTTTACCCCCAAACGGAATAAACACATGAAAATTAAGATTTCTAGTTACCAAACGTAGGTGCATTAGAATTCAGAAAATAGACATTTTCAACCTAAAGTTTTTCAAAATTAACATTTTTATAACCCAGAATTTCTTGAAATGACGTTTTATACATACAGGGTTTGTTTTCGTGTTAAAACTAAGTATACACTTTATTGTAATTCGTCTGACTTTGGATTTGTAATATGATGTTTTCTCTGCCAAAGAGGAAAACTGTAAATAACAGAAGTTTAATATAATTTATTTTATTACAGCCAAATAAAATATATTACATAATTTTTAATTTTTATTTATGATCAACAGATACCAAATTATAATTATTAGTCTCCGTTTCTTTTATTATATTTAAAATTTGGTGGTAGCATTCTACAAAGCCCTTCTTATTTTTCTCGCATAAAAATGGCAAATCGTGACCCGTTTCCTGTATTCTTGCATTACGACAATTTAGGGACATCTTGCTAAACTCTTCTATTACTGTTTTAACCTAAAATCCAAATCTCCACGTAAGATAGTACTGATTTAATAAATTTTTCTTGGTTTGCTGTGTCATATTCATCCAGTAATAAAATCCACCTGAAACATAACCTTAGGCAGCACCTGAGAGAAACATCGGGAACTTTTTCCCTTGATCTATCTAAAATTGTGTGGTGTGGTAATATGTTTCTTTCTTCTTGAAGTCTATAATGTTTACTCAATTCTCGCCCTGCCAGCTGGGTGTCGGTGTTGCCACTTACATTTACGCATTAGGTTTTGAAAATATCTTAACAACTCAACATGCTCCCTTGCCAATCGCAAGCTTGTCGCTTGTCGCTCTTCAGTCTGGCCCTACACTAACAATATTTTTACAGTATATCACTGGTTTATACATATTAACGGCAGAGATCTCCACCTTGTTAATTTTTCCTTATTTATTTCAAGTCTGATATCTAATAATTATTATATCGATTCAACGAGAACCTAACTAAATTACACTTGACTATCGTAATTAACAAACCCAACATCATAATATTAAATCACCTGCTTCTTTCCGCAACCCTATAAGTGATGGAAATCACTCTAGTTATAAATCTGAGTATAAGGTGGATGTGAAACAAAGAAACGCATGGACATTTTCTATTAATTGGCAGGAAAAAATTATGTAAATGCAAATAAATATATAGTTTTCTGTACTATTATTTTGTTTGCTCTATGCAACAATCTTGTTAGATCTTAGTCCAATAGCGAAAATAGTCAAGTTTCGGCAGGATGGTCATTACGAGTTTATTTAGCATGACTAGAGGTCGTTTACCGACGAGTATTGCAAAAAGATTCCGAACAAAAAATATTGACATCAATTCCATTTATGTATAGTTAGTCATGGATAATAATAGTTTCTTATTTGAGATTGTTGTTTCGTTTTGCCTTCGCCATTTTGGTTTTTAGGAGACGGATTATGTGCAGAAAGAATTAAGTAGGTTGTTTACCAATTTAAGTAAGCCGGTAAACCCCGTTGTCAAACATTTTGCAGCAATAAATTTTAAACGATAAAATTTCTGAATAAATCTTAAAACAAAAACAACCTACTGCAAAAAATGTCAGTAGAAAACTTTTCCGCTATAAACCCTTTTAAATTATAAACACATTTTAAAATCTAAATAAATTGTGTGCCTTTGAACCAAAACCTATATCTAAATAAACATCAATAAATCAAAAAATATAAGCAATTTTTTAAAAACTATTTTTTTTTGTTTGTAGAATCTATTAAACACCTTTGGTTTAATTTTCATGTTCATTTTTATTTCCAATAAGGAATGAATCATTATGTCAAGTTCTTCCTAAGGGTCATACTGATGTTGCAACTTATCTTTAAATAAAACGCATTGTTATCTTAAATCAATTTTATTATTAACATGACTGTTGAAGCCTTCTGTAAACACGCTTAACTTTCAAAGAAAAAAATGGATAAAGTAAGATTAATATCCAACAAGAAAACAAAGAAGTGAACAAAGAGGCGAAAAATACATATAAACCGAAATTTGGTTGCAAGTTTTTATTTAAAGATGGGTCCAAATTTAATAAATTCTGAAAGCGATGCCGCCAAGTACACAAAAAATGATAAGGTAAAGAAACCCTCTTGTGAACAATGATTTATTGCAGCAAAAATATTTAACCCGATGAGTTTCTAGTACCACGCCACGTGCCACCGGTTTTATAGTAGGCAGAGGCGAAATAAGAGAATGTTTTGTAAGTTGGTGATACGTGTTTAATGCAATGTATTTTTTATTATTTATCTAAAACTATGTAATCAGGCTCTGTCCCAGGCTATGTGCATCTCGAAAAGGTTTGTTTACATTATCATTTTTTGTGTACTTGACGGCATCGCTTTCAGAATGAATTAAATATGGGCCCATCTATAACTGAAATAATTTAAACATTTTTTTTAAAGCGTATCTTCTTAAATTCCATCTCAATTTGGAAATTCCGGAATTGCCCCAAAAGTTCGGTATTTATACTGATTTGAACTATAAAACAAAAAGATAAAACGCCTGGTACATATATGTACTCTATAACTTTACGAGGAATGACGAAGGAACATTTTATTAAGTAATACACGTATTTCACATATCAAGAGGCACCATAAAACGATATTGTAATGTTTAGGTATTCAGAGAGATAATACCGATCCTATTGAAAAAGATAAAATGTTGCAAAACCACAACTGTTTTCGACATTTTTATTAAAAACCGGAGCTATCCTATTTCGCAAAAATTTCGAAAGCTGCAACCTTGAGATAAGCACAAATTCATACACACCTTTACATTTTAACCTATTTATTAAGCAATTTTGTATTTTTTCAAAATGTTCTCATGGGGTTTATTAATTTATTTATGCTTAAAAAAACAACGCAGCCAAGCTTTCAGCAAGTTTTATTTTGCTGATATTTTCCTAAGCATTTAAGTTCCATAATAAACTGCTTCTAACTTTACTAAATACACCCACTGTATGTCAGTTGGCAGGTTCTAAAGTTACTCGCAAACATGTACACTTTTTGTGTTGCGAAATATAGAAAATGTTTCCATTCTGGTGGTATTGCACAGTGTGAATTTTGATGCAAGTTTAAAAATTGCGCACTCTTTCGAGTTGCGTACACTTTTTTTGTGTGTAAGTACCCTTTATTTTAAAGGCCATTTTTTGAATCTCCCAGTTAACTTAGTTCTGTTTACCCCTTAAGAAATAAATATGTGAAACATGAATCGAGCTTTAATTTTAGACACAATAAATCAAGTTGTGTGAAGATGACACTGTTAAGGAGGTGCACAGACGTGCAAGTTATTTATCGCGATAACGAAAAAGTGGCGACGCTGTAATAAGAGCTGTCTTAATTTTGACATCAAAGCGGACTTTTTGTTACGGGTGAAATGACGCGAATTAGCGTCATTTAGTGCAAAGTCTTTCGATGAAATTTCAAGGATCTTGACGCCAAGAAGGTTGTGCCATTAAGTCATTTTCTTTGAAATAAAAATAGAACATAATCTTTCAGAACCTCATATTTGAACTTTTTAAATATCTTATACAACTTTCTTGATATCCATGTCCAAAGTAACATTAGTCTTCGAGAAACTCATTTTTCCTATAATAGGCCTTCAGCCATGTACACCTAAGGTAGCAAATATTCGGTGTAGATAGATTGGATTTCATTCCTCTTCTTTAAATATTCCCAGAAATTGCAAGATTTTTTGTACTAATGCCAAAATTTGCATTTTTGTGAATATGCCCGCGAAATTATTTAAAACGCCGCATAGACCGATGACGTAGTTGGAGTGTGCCTGCGTCACAAAGGATACAAGCTACGACATCCCTTTTTATTGCTTGTTCCTTTGCTGGCATATTTATTTAACGTGGCGCTTTTCACATAAGCACTGAAAACATTAAAAAGTATTTACGAAGAGTGTTCAAGAATTACGCCGGCGTAACTTTGATTCGGTCTCGCCTTAAGAAGAAGTTATGTATTCAGTGTATTGCGCCAAGTGATCTAAAAAAATGTGGTTTTATGATTGTAGAGCAGAATACAGCTAAGAAAAATCACGAGGCCTCATACAAGTAAAGACGGCAATGAACTATTTCTTTCTAATAGCGTCGTTTAAATAGTGTACGAGCAACAAAAAGGAAATTGTTTGAAAGTGAGGCAGAACACGACGGACGGATAACCGCGTGGCTTTTTCTTGGCTGATTTCTACTCTACTTTTTTTTAAATAATATATTTATTATATTATAACTTAAAACTAAAAGAGATAAAATTATTTTTAAAACTCCTTTACATGAGTCGCTATTATTTTGTAACTTTTAAGTGTGAACGTGTGTTTAAAATTTCATAACTGTTTATTTACACAATGGTGCTATGTAATAGATTATGTTCAAATAGAATAATATTTAGATTTCGGCAATAATTTTTAGTAATCATCTAAGTATTTCGTACTCCTACAATTCATACATAGCTGGTATCGTTATTATTTGGTTTAAGAGCTCTACTTAATAAATTTTAATAATAAAATATTATTGCATTTGCATATACAGAGTGTTTCATCTACGTAAACACTTCCATGTTTTCTTTGATTTTCCAATATTTTTTGTAATGTACTACCAGGGCCGCATTAACTGTTTGAGGCGCCCTAGGCTAGAATTCCCGAGCAATTATTATTCACCAAAAAATTTTTGAGGTGCAAAAAATGTCCTTTCCTCCGTAGCGCCTATTTTGAGTACCAGGCGCGTTTAAGAGCTCAACTTAATAAATTTCAATAATAAAATATTATTTCATTTGCATATACAGAGTGTTTCATCTACGTAAACACTTCCATGTTTTCTTTGATTTTCCAATATTTTTTGTTATGTACTACCAGGGCCGCATTAACTGTTTGAGGCGCCCTAGGCTAGAATTCCCGGAGCGCTTATTTTCCACCAAAAAATTTTTGAGGTGCCCCAAATTCGAGAGTGACCATTGGGATTTCAGCAACCGTAAAAAATACAAAGTTGTTTAAATTAGCGCGAAAGGAGCACTTCAATAGACCTTTCACAAATCTAAAAATTTCAAAAACTTTTGGAGATATGTGTAAAGAACCAAAATTTGTGATTTGGTTTTTACTTTTGCTGCTAACAAAATAAAAAAACGAACAACATTTTTTTTTCCGGTCATGTTCAAAAGTTTCCGGATTTTTTAAAAATAATAATAATAATAATACATTAAAGAGCTCCTAAATAAACTTTGCCCTTATTTATATCTCATACGGTTTTTAGAAGCCCAATAGTTACCCAAGAATTTGGGTACACCTTGTACAATTTTTAAATATTATAACTAGTATTTTAAAAATCATTTTTTCAATGAAAAGTAGTTACATTTATTTTAAAATATTAAAATATTGTATTTTTACGTCCTTCTTCATTTTTTAAAAGCAAATTGTTTTTTTACTTTGTATTTTTCCCCGCCTTACCTCCGTTAGTGGCTTCCAAGGCGTTGGCCCACCAGGCATTTGCCCGGTGGCCCAGTCCGACACTGATTGTGCCTAAAATCGTATAAGTGTTACAGTCACGAATCCATAAGACCTATGGACATATTTTGGGTATCGGATTAGGCGGGTTTCGTAACTGTAACCCTTACCATTTTTGGAACAATGTTTAAAAATTGAATATAAGGCATTGTGGTAAACTTGTCCGACAAAAAGTGATGCGTTCGCCCAGTCCGACACCCGAAACATTTGATGATTGATTTGATATGAATATTCGTGGAAGACTCGTTAAAAGGAACCCCTAAAGAGATTTTAAAACTGTTATTATCATAAAGTCAATTTCATTACTGGCCCAGAGACTAACACTCTTTATTTTGATTAAAAAAAACCGGACATATGTTTATATAAACTTTTTTTTATAGAGTCACCCTGTATAATCGTTAGGACTTATCTTTCTTAGGCTACAGCATATTTTTAGTTTCATTCTAAAAATATCTAAATAATATTAATTTTAATTATGTACCAAATTATATTGATGCTCCATAAATCATTTAAACGTCGTTAATAAAAATACAAACATCCCAATACAAAGTAATAATAATAAATAAATAAATTAATGTTATCTGTAGCCTTATTATCCGAAAATTATTTTCGTGTGATTGTATTAACGAAATATATTTGTTTGTTGCCCAATTTTCGAATAATTAACTCGGTTGCGATAAAATATGAACCCCACATCCTAAATTGCTCAACATTAATTCTGAATTGAATAAAATGCTGATTGTGGCAAAGTGGATTACAATGAAATGAAACATACTTGTGCGGTTTTAAAATTCCCTTTGTTCTGTTTTTAAAGTTTTAAAATAAATACACTGTTATATCAGCATTACAACACAATTTAGTTGATTTTATTACTTAAGGATTTTTTTTGCTGTTCAAAAGTTAACCAAGTTTGGAATCAGCAGGTATATTATGGGTAACAAAAATTAGGCAACGTCGTCTTTTATCAGCTCCCTCATTGGGAAATTTTTGAACCCTTATGCGGCACTATGACATTTGGTTGTCAAATTTGGCTTGATTTTCTGTTAAGATCGCATTTTATAAAAATATTAATCATAAAAAAATATTTAAAAATACGATTATAGGTTTGGTCCAGCAGAATGTTGAAAACATGTTAGCAACAATCGTAAAAAGAAGAAATTGTTACAAACATTAGTCAGAAATGTTGGCAACAGTTTTCTGCTGGAACGAAAAATAAGCAAAGAGTGCATACTGCTAATACGTCAATACAAAAAGGTTATGTTAAAAATTGTCAGTAATGTTTAAAGAAAGTTTGCAAACTTTTCAAACAGTTTCCAACATGTTTCCAACATCTTAAAACTACTGCTGGAACAACAAATAATTGTATAATGTTACAAACATGGCACTGCTGAAACGACAAATTTGACGTGCGCAGAATCCAAACGGTTGCAAACATTTCTGACAGGCTGCTGGAACAAACCTATTACCTGCAACAGCAGCAAGCGAAACTTAACCATGAAATGTTATTTCCACTAAGATAGTACAAAACTATTCCGATTAGGGCACTACCAGCGTTGCCAAGTCGCTTAATTTTAAAAACCAATATCCCAAAATTTTGTATCTGACGTCAAACTATTTGTAAAGCATTTTGTACCAAGTTTTATAACAATATTATTAATAAATTATTTTTTGTTTCAGAACACAACTTAAATTGGAATCATTCGAAGACGCTGTTGTACTAGAAGAACCCGAATCGGATTGGCTGCACGACAAAAGGGGCTGTCCCGCCTACGTCAGTCCGGAAATTCTCAAAACGGGGCACTACTCTGGCAAAGGGGCTGATATGTGGTCGATTGGAGTTATCTTGTACACCATGTTGGTGGGAAGGTAAGCATTATAGTTTAATAATTGTATTTTTCTTTATCTATAAATATTTACAATGCACCAAGAACATTTAAAGAGTGGAAATACTAAATGATCTAAGTGCCAAAATATAATTTTTGTTTTTTGTCCAACAATATGTTCTGTGTGGCAGCCCCAATATCTCACCTATTTTAGGAAGAAAATCCATTTGAACATATGTCCTAAACCTTTTACCTTTTAAGCTATAAGGTATTAAAGACAAAAATCGTTTTTTTATCATAACTTCAAAAGTGTTTCGGATATTTTCATGAAAATTGACATGCACCCACTAAGCATCAATAGGCATTTTTAAAAGATTATTAATAATTTCTACCAGTGGCGTCCGAACGTGATGTATACTAGAGATTTTAAAAAAATATATAGTAAGTCACTACTTTTTAAAAAAATAAAAATCATTTTTAAAATCTCCATTTATTTTATTTTAGAAATTTCACCTCTTGACTTTTTTCTTCTTTTCTTTTTCTTGATGCAAAATCAGAGCGCCAATTTCGCCCTAACGATTGCAAACGAAGTCCAAAGTTGCCACCCGTATGTCTACCATTGCACCCTTAACTCATTTCTTTAATATCTGCGAATACCTAATTTTTTCACTTAAATCACTTAAGACTTTTACTTCATATTTTTAGCTTCTCCTGTGAATATACCGAGTGAACAACTCTCAGGGTCCTAATTCTCGAGCATAAGAGAACGGGCTCGATCTCATCGCCAAAATGATCGTTCACTTCCCGGGTTGTTTTCCTTACAGTCGCGTGATGGGAGCAGTCGTTTGCGTTCAGGAATACCTCTCTATCTCTCTCTATATTTTTTTTCTTGATTTTGGTCCCTACAGGTCCAATCCACCACTCTCCCCTTCCGAACTATGCTTTCCAGGGCTTCGTCGGCGGAAAATCTGGATAATCGAGCTCGTAGCTCCCAGATATTCCAAAAAGAAAACAAATAATTCAATAATCGATGCAATGCATAAATTGTCGGCTGTCAAACCAAGATCTGCTACTGGTGTTACGTATAACCTTCACTTTCACTACTGACAGTTCCCATGGCACGCCCATCTATTTCCCGCCATTTGAGAAATACCTCGTCTTCACCACCAAACAGGATACCATCAGCTTATAGGAATCTTCGCTCACAGCGCTTAGATCCAGAAGAAAGATGCCGTCAATTTAGCGTGAATCTTTCCTTGATCCCCGAAGGTAATAAACATTCGTACGACACCTCTAGCCGCCACTCCGGGAAGAACTTTGTAGTCCTCTACGCACGTCCGCACTGTCCGGAGGTCAAACAAAGAGTCCTCCAAGAATACCTATAAGCTTTTCGAGAGAACTATGCCCACTTTTCTTATGAGAACGCTGTTCCTCAGTTTCAAGAATAAGGACCTTGGTCAGTTCGCTAATATTAGTTTTTAAAAAAATTAATCACTTGATAACGATAAGGTTAAAAGCCTCTGCTTAGTCACTTAACCTAAATTATTTGTGTCCTTGGCTCAGCTATCTATTAGTCAAAACCCCTCTGATGTTAAAAATTTCCATATTTGGTCGTTGCCTTTTTAGTACTTTTTCATTATTCATTATAATTTTCATCTTAGAGACGCTTCGGTAATTTTTAATAATTATGGTAATAAACTTAATCTAAACTTTATGGTTACTACTGTGAACATAATTAAAAAGGGTCGGTAAAGCACAGACAATTACAATGTTTCAGCGAGTAAACATGTAGTCGGTAAAAAAAAACTCATTTTGTCTATTTAAGTAATAAAATGAACACTGATATAATCCGTCTGAATATTCCAAGGTTTTTTAATCATTTTCTGGGTAATAGGAAATTATTGGAATTCATATAAGGTCTAGCAGTAATAAATTCAGCAGTATTTTGACATTACGCATGCTCAGTAGTGGTTTTAAATAAGGGAAACTTTATTAAAGTTACTGCTAGACTTTAATTGTGCAAAAATATAGTCGGTCGTTTCCCTTCCTTATTTGGACATTTAAAAACAAAATGAGGTTAAGGGTTAAAGTAATTTTTATTTATTTTTAAATTTTGTCTTTAAAATATATTAAAAAGTTAAAACTTCCCTATTTGTAACTATACAAAACAAAAAATAATATTCCAGTTTTGGGTTAAAAATAATACAAGCATGTCATGTTGACCAATAACACTTCTTCACATAGGCGCGTTAAGGTTTAGCAGTAATAAAAGAAAGGTTTTTCCCTTAATACTGCTCGCACTATTTGCCTATTCCAATAATTCCCTAATCTGTTAACTATAATTTCTCGCTTAAAATCTCCCCAAACTGCTTTTCACATGCATCTCTTTACAATTCATCTATAGAATCCCTTAGTTTCCCAGTTCTGTTCCTCCGTTTTAAACTGCCCGGACTGTTTATTCTGCCTCTGAGACGTGATCTTTCGTACACATTTCTTAGTCTATAAAAAAATATTGATTTGGTATTATAACATTGAAATTATTTCTAACTACTTATTTTTGGAAATAGGCAATATCTCTGGGTGCGTATGTCATGTTTACCTACTAAAGGTATTCATATGTAAATTAATTCATCTTTTTTCAAATTCAAATTTCGTGATAATCATTTGAACTTTACCTTGAATTTTTTTAACATAATGAGATTGGCTTCTTCTTTTATTAGCATATTTAGCGTGTTGCGCAAACACGAATTTTTTAAAGATTCCTATCCTTTGACGTACCTAACCATTATACGGCGGTGGTAAACGGGGCGCAAGGCATTCACTAAAGTTTTATTGAACAGGTAAATGGGGCGCAGGGATCTTGGGGTCAATAAAATCGTAAAGGTAAACGGGGCGCAAATGTTTTCTTTAAAGTAAAGGTATCGAAATAAAATGTTGGTCTATTTTTAAAAATTTTATTAATTACGAAACATTTATTGCATCAAAAATATTTACATATTATACACTTGACAAATACGAAGTACATTTTACAAAATGTAGTCTACTTATTTCTTTTAATCTATATTTATTCACAAGTTTTTCCAGTGACCCACACCCTTCTCGGGAAGGGCTGGCGCCCCATTTACCTATGATATAAGCGTAACCTTACAGGCGTGCAGGTAAAAGAGATATTTTCGCGCCCCGTTTACCTCCGTCCCCATTATAACTGTTCAATTTTTCATTTAAGAAAAAATAATGGTTACGAAGTATTAATTTTGGTGTATTTTAAGTATACAGGGTGTTCCTAAAGTTGGGTCAATAATTTTACCAGCTTGCAGAACTGATAGTGCCTATAGACCAGCAATGAAATTGACTTCATGACTTTTAAAACCTCTCTTTTGACGAGTCTACCATGAATATTTATGCCGCCATATATGGAAACGGCGCTTAAACCGTGTTTGTCAATTTTGACATGTTTCGGGTGTCGGACTGGGTAAACGCGTCACTTTTTTTGTTGAACAAGATTACCACAATGTTTTACATACAATTTACTATATAATATAGGGTACAGTCACCAAACTCGCCCAGTCCGATACCCGAAACATTTCAGTTTTGAGTTTGGTGACTGTAACTCTTACCATTTTTGGCAAGATGTTACAAAATTGCGTATAAAACATTGTGGTAAACTTGTCGGACAAAAAGTGACGCGTTCGCCCAGTCCGACACCCGACACCCGACACATGTCAAAATTAATAGGCTGGGTTAAAATGCCGCTTTCAAATATGGCAATACATAATATATACAGGGTGATTCAAAAATCGATCACAAAACTTAAGGGGGTGATTCTACTTGACAAAATAAGAGTAGAGCTTCATATATTTTTTTTCAAAATGTCATTAGTTTTCGAGTTACAAGCCGTGAAAGTTCAATTTTTATTTTGTTTTTTTTTGCCATATTGCATTTATTTTTTAACCACAATCCAGTTGATATTTGGCACACAAATCGAGCTTTGCAGATTCTAAAATTTTAAGACAAAAGTACTTTTTTAAATACCGCCAGAGGGCACTTTACTTAAAACATAAAATTTATTTACATCATAACTTTTTATTTTGACAGATATCGCAAAGCTGGGCGCCATTTTATAGACAATCAATAACTTAAAAATAAGGTACTCTTTATTAAAGTCGATAAACCTCACCGTTTAGGCACCAATCGACATCAAAGTTTTCATCAATTTCAATCAAATTACCTACATACATCCAGGGTGTCCAGTAACTCAACCGACAAACTTTACGGGACGATTCTACAACAGAAAATAAGAAAAAACTTCATATAAACATATGTCTTAAACGTCTTAGTTTTTGAACTATAGGGTGTTAACAATTTAAAAAAAAACAATTTACTAAACATCCCTTGGAATATTGTTCTTATATCTGGGGCATGGCGTCCCCCACAACCCTAAGCATTCTTTATTCTATTCAAAGAAGAGCTATTCGTCTCATTAATGATCCTTCACTTACAGAAAGGCTTCCTTCCTTCTCTTGCCCATCGTCGGGCTGTGGGAGATTTATCGCTTTTTTATAGGTACTTCCATGGCTTCTGCTCTGAAGAATTATCCAGTATAGTTTCTCCACTCACGGTTCCCAACAGAGAAACTCGTGGTTCCGCGCGTATGCATCCCTATACGGTCCAACTGGACAGGCCCCGAACTTCTCACTTTGTTCGTTCTTTTATCCCTAGAGTTTCTAGATTGTGGAACCTGCTGCCCGCGGAGGTCTTTCCTTCCCCCAAATCTTCAAGTATTTAAGTCCCGTGTCAATAAACTCCCTCTTACCTCGCTTAAGACACCCACGGTACGTTAGTATTTAAGCTTTTAGCCTTCGTGGTTTGTGCAAAGATAAAAAAAAATATATGTAAAACTTACCGAATAAAGGAGTTTATTAAAATTATGAAAAACTGTATCAGAAACCTGATATTTTCCACCATATTGGGTATAAAAACATGCAATTATTTTTTTAGTGCAAAAGTGCTGATAGTTTTGAGTTTATTTTTGAATTTTGGGCGTGTTCTTTAATTAAAATGACATTACTATATTTACAAGGAAGTAGTTTAAATAATATTAACTTTGGTGGCCTACGGGAAATGGCAATTAAATGCATTCACAAAAAGTCGTAAGAGGAGACAGTCTAACGCGAATGCCGGCACGTAAGAGTATGGGATTGGGTGACTAATAGTGCTTGTTTTGTTATTGCATTACTGGCCGATATACCTTTAATGATATCTAAAACGATATATATTCATCAATAACTGCTCTATTTGGAAAGTTTTATATAAATATTTTTGGTGAATTCATTCCTCTTTTAAGAATTCTATAAACTGCTAAAACTAATAACACAACTGTGAAAACTCTTTGTATTTAAAAATAATCTTTTACTACGTTTTACTATCATAAAAAGAAACATACACGTCTACCCTAGTTTTACGTTAAAAACAACATTAAATAAATAAAAACAAGAAATACACCTGAAGAAAAAAACAAAAACAGAACCTGATGCAGGCATCAGGTGCTGGCAGCACCTGCCCCACGTTAAGATAAGGAGGAAAGCTAAATAACTAAAAAAAGAAGAAGAGAAAAACGAGCAAAACTCTTTTAATTCAGCCCTCATGCTATGCCAGTGGCTACCGTGATGAGGGGCAGGTGAACTGGAAACGAAAATGATGTGCCGTGTAGCAATTTTGATTGGAATGGACGTTTTCGATAATTTACACTGCCCGACATATGCGTGTATACTAACTAGACTGGGCCAAAAAAACACAATTTTTTTCCTAACGGTACTGTAAAAATATTGTTCATGACGACGAAAATAAAATATCCTGAAACTTTCTGCTCTTAATATTAACATTAGGAGGTGCATAAAATGATTGATTTTTCAACAATTGTTGCCTTTTTATACAAAATCACAGAATCATTCAATCTTCAACCTTCGACCATTTATTATTTTTGAAGCAAATTAAATTCTCTACAAAAAGTTTTCTTGATATATTTCTAGGACGAGCCGTTTCCTTGTAATCGTGCCTTAAATATTAATTTTTTAATTTGGTCACTTAGATTTTTGATTTTTAAAACTTTCATAAATATTAATATTTTTATAAAACAAATAAATATTCTTAAAGAAAATTTTGTGCTCTACAAAAAAGGTTTCTTAACATTTTTCGATAAATTCATTCCTTTTAAAGATATTCGATATTGAAATTATATTTAAAATTTATTTCAACATTGAATAACTTTGAAAGGAACAAATTTATTTAAAAACATTAGGAGACCTTTTTTGTAGAGCATAAAATTGTCCTTAAGAATAATTATTTTTTAAATAAAAATATTAATATTTATGGTAGTTAAAAAATCGAAATTCTAAGTGACAAAATTTAAAAAAATAATTAATGTTTAAGGCACGATTACAAGAAAACGGCTCGTTCTACGAAAATTTACTAAGAAACCTTTTTGTAGAGAATTTAATTTTATTTAAGAATATAAATTGGTCGAAGGTTCAAGATTGATTCCGATATTTTGTATAAAAATTCAACTATTGTTGAAAAATCAAGAATTTTTATGATGCTCTTTATCTTTTGACATCCCACGAAGGCCTATGCCTAAATACCAGAGTACCATGAGTGTTGGGTTATTAGATGTTTAACCCATTGTTTCCCCTGTTCCGTCAACGTTGTCCAAGCACTGAAGCATGCAATGTTGCATTTCACAGCACCTTTTAGACAACGCGGTAGTGCCACCACGGTCGTTATTTTTTTAAATAACTACTACCTACCTATTGTTAATATTAAGAGCTGAAAATTTCAGAATATTTTTCTTTTGTCGTCATGAACAATATTTTAGTACCGTTATAAAAAAGAATGATTGTTTTGTTGGCCCAGTCTAGTGTATACTATATGGGATGATTTATTTCGGCAAAAGTATTTCTTTTTCTCTGTGCTCAAGTAAAATTTCAATCTACTCAAATCAAACCTACCAGTTAAGTGTGGGTTTTCTTTAATATGTAAAACACAAGACAAAATATACATAGACGGTATTGGTAAAATCTGTAGTTGCCTAAAAAGTTCTCTACACGAGTCTCTCTGGGATTAAAAAAAATAGTTCTTATAATGCGTTTCTGAACTAAAAAAGATCTTTGACGCCTGCTGAATTTCCCCAACAATTAATACAGTAGTTTATAGCAGAAAAACCTGTGCGTAATAGTACATTATTAAAATTTCAATGTTAACAAAATTGAAAAAGATTTCTCAGAACGTAACACTTGGTAGATAATCTAGTGCATAAGTTATCTGTATGTTTAATCCACTTTAACTTTGAGTCCATGTGCAATACGGCTAAAGCGGCCTTGTTTATGGCATCTTATAGTTTAACCAAAAAGCTAGCTTATGTTTTATAAATCCGTAAGATTCTTTCTTTGTTCACAACTGAGGTACGCAGTTTTAGCTCAAACACCCTGTACATAACTAAGGTTTTTTAAAAACCTAATTTTACTATCTCCCTAACATCGCAAATAGAACATATTAGTTATAGTAGTTTTTTTATAATCGTATAAACTAATTAATAATAATTTTTGTTGGGCAGTATATGAAACCGACAGGTGCACAGTACACCGTACGATCATTTTGATATATCCCGAGGATATGATAACGCCTGTTCTTAAAATGTGCCCATAAGAAAAGGGCCCAACACACTAATAATTTCGAAATGCGACTCCTTGCACGATTTCCAATATGAATTTTTAGTTTTTTACCTGAAGAGCTAGCTATTCCGGACATACGAGTCAATGAGTTCGTAGGTTTAGAAAGCACAAATAATATTATATAATTGTTTTTAGATGTTTAAGGGGCGTTAAAGCGTTTTTTGCCCCCCTCCTCCTTTGGTAAGATTTGCTTTCATCTCCCCACCCCCATCCACTTAGGTTTTTGGCACAATTTCTCAAAATGAAGTTGACTTTGTGTTCGTCAAAAACAATTAAAGAACAAAAATAATAATTAAAGAGCAAAAAAATGTCATTGACCCAAACAGTTACGTCTAGTTGTTACCGGATTACATATTTTATTCTGGGGGACCTGCCCCAATCTCCTAACTTTTTCAAGGGAATAAAAAGGCCCTACGACACAAAAAGAATGGCACACATACTACCCAAATTTCGTTAACTTTTTCCTGTTCAAAAATAACATTACATATTTGCACAGAGTCCCCTCCTCCCCCTAAAGGCTCTAACGTAATGTATGGACGTCCCTTTACTATTTTATGTCTTAAATACGGCTACTCGTAAGAAATACATCTCTACGTCACTCAGGGGTGATTTGTGACTTAAGGAGTAAACATTTCTGAAGGAAACGGTAAAATCTCTTTGGTTTGCCTCTTTTTATTGCATTATAAAGTAGGCAATTTAAAATGAAAGAGAAGAATTTTCTCTTGAGAGAGCTTTCTATTTGTTACCGTCAAAAATCGGGACCCTGATTTAGATAGAGATCTGGATAAAAATAAAGACCTTAGAGAACTTTGATTTTTTTTTTTCTTTGTACACTCTATGTATTTTTGTGTTAAAACTCGTTTGTAATCCAAGGGGTTTTAAATAAGGCAGGTGCAGATTTCCGAAGGGTTTATCGGCATTTCAGGGGTAAGTTGTGTTATTTTATCCACCGTTTCTAATCGGACATTGGCCATCTTTTATACAGAGCAGGTGTATTTTACAAATTCTTTTGATATTTTAAAAGGTATTAAGATTTTATGTTGGTTGTAAGAGTTTATATTGTGACAATAAATTAAAAAGTCGAGTGCTTCTGTTGTTAGGAAAATAAATAAGGAGTTTTTTTAAAACGAACTGGTAAATAATAATGTCCCATTAAAGAAATGTTCTTTTTCTGGTTTTAGTTCAAATTATTTTTATGCTAAATTTGCTTATTTCTGGGCTATACAAGAAACATAAGTGTTTTCAAAATTTGAAAGTTGTCTTAAAAATAATTTTATTTGTTGTTTTAAAAAATATTCATATTCAGTAAATAAACTTTACCAAGAACCAAGACAAATAGATATAAAAACAAAGTCTACGTTTACCAGACTTATAATATCCGCCTTCAAAGTTTACAGCACATACTTACGTATGTAATTTGTATATTTATTAAGAAAACATGTTATTTAAAATACTTTAAACAAATTCCTATTGCTATAAGTTCAAGGTTATTTTTTCTGGTGCTAATTACCGTTTTTACTCAGAACTTAAAATATGCAATTATTTTTCTTGTCACGTAGAAGCGAGCAAAATATTTTTGTTTGTTAAGTAAGCCCTAGTGGTACCAGTGGGTCTTTGACCAGCAATATTTATACAGGGTGTTAAAAATTCCTCGTTTTTGGCACACAACTACAATTTATGTTTTCCAGTGTCGTCCATTTAGTTTGAAACAAATTTGATCTCTGGATTTTTTTTTAATTTGATGTCAGTTTTCGAGTAAATAAAGAACACACATTTCTCAGCAAGGTCAAATCCCTATCTTATTAAAAATTTAAAATAATAAACCTAATTTTTTTACTGCAGATTTGATAAAAGCGTACATTAAATAAAAAAGTCAAGAGATCAAATTTATTCCAAACTAAATGGAGATTTAAAAAAATATTTGTATTTTAGACATATTAAGATGGTGTGACTACGAATCCGAAAAAAAAAACTAAACGGCAACGATTCATTTTCGAGATATCCATGATTAAACGTGGAAAGCAAATTTACCCTGTTTTCACTACACTCCCCCTTCTTTTTGCAAACGGTTGTTGATTTAAATTTTCATATTTATTTTAAACGTTTTTTTTCCATAAAATTGCAAAGCTTCACTATCAGTCATTTCCATGGCGGCGCCAGGGTTACTGCGATTGAAAGAGAGGCTTTACAATATGATAGAAAAAATGGCGTAAAATAAATAAAGAAATGGGCTTTTATGGGGTGAAAATCAAATATTGGGTGCCACTTTAGCTTTAAATCAACAATTGTTTGCAAAAAGAAGGGAGTATAGTAAAAATAATGTAAATTTGCTTTTTAAGTTTGATGATGGATATCTCGAAAAACAAAACGTTTCCTACTAAAAATTCTTTTAGATTCGTAATCGGCGCCTTCAAAAACCCCGTATGACAAAAATCATCAAAATCGGCGTGGTGTGCGATGAAGAAACAATTACCAAAAGATCAAGCTTATTAAAAAGTGAAGTCCTAATTTTATGTGATTTAAGACTGTAAACGATTATTGATTAATAAATGTCCTATAAAAACTTAAATTATGTCACCGATATTATTTTTTAACAAAATATATTACAATTGTTTAGATAGTCGGGGATAGTGAACACTAAATTTATTTTTATTTGAATTAACTTAAAAAAAAGAAACAATAGTGAACACTTGCTTTAGCTTTGTCCCCTTCTGGATAAAGATCTTAGATCGCAAAATATTTCCGGTCTAAACGTCAATTCTTCCTTATTAAAATAGTCCCCCTTTCCTTTTTCCCAAGGCTTAAATGGTAAATGAGTTTCTAGATCTAGACATTGAGAATGCAGCAAACATATACATGGTCGAATTAAAAAAATATTGATTTAATAAAAATCATTGTACATCTTAAACAGGCCATTTAAAAAAACTGCCTAATCAAACCGAAATAATCTCTTATCTGCGGAAAATCTACCACTATTTTCAAAATAAAATTTAATATAATTATGTTGCATACTTATGGTCGGCAGTAAGTTCTACAAAGCAAAAAGTTAATTGTTACAGTGGGCGGACCTCTCTTAAGAATTTGCCAATACAATTCCATCCCTTAAAGCTGTAAAAGGGCGACATGAAGTGCCACTGTCTTGAATACCTTTAGGGTTCATTGAGATAAGCTGTCATTTACCCCTAAAGTGTCTTAATTGTGGAACCTGTAGATTCCTTTGCCAAATTACTTAAAAGTATTGTTCGTACCAAAGAAAAAAGCCCACACTACCTGGTCTGTCATTTTGACAATTACTAAATGAAAACAAAAGTGACCGCCTTCTAGAGACTCCCAAGATTGTTAAAAGAAGTTGCAACTAGAGGTGACCAAAACAGGAAATCATGCCTTGAGAGACAATTGGGAATTCAAATTGAGAGATACAGTGTTGAAATACGGTCAGTCAGCTTATAAAAATGGGTGTCTGGATCAAAAATGGCGAAAAATATTTACCATATTTACAGATATTATCCAATTTTTGGTTTGTGTCTCGGCTAGAAGCATGCACTTTTGAAAACAATGCATTTAATTTTGGAATAAATATAAAGCATTATTGTCTACAAACCTATGTGAGACAAAAAATAGTTATAGATGGGTCCACATTTAATTCATTCTGAAAGCAATACCGCAAAGTACCCAAAAAATGATAAAGTAAACAAACCTTTTCGAATGCACATAGCCTCGGACAGAGCTTGATTACATATTTTTAGATAAATAATAAAAAAACATTACTAAAACACGCATCACGTACTTAGAAAACATTCTCTTATTTCGCCTCTGTCCTACTAAAAAACCGGTGGCACGTGGCGTGGTACTAGAATCTCGTCAGGTTGAATATTTTTTGCTGCAATAAATCATTGTTCACCAAAGGGTTTCTTTACTTTATCATTTTTTGTGTACTTGGCGGCATCGCTTTCAAAATAAATTAAATGTGGACCCATCTATACCAGTTATCGTTTCGTGTAATTTTATATAAAACCACAAAACGTAAGTTCTTGGATAATAACACTTAAACTGCAGACACAACACGGACTTTGCACGTTTTGCTTTATTGTAGACTTTTTATCGGAATCCATGATGACAACCACCAAAACACAGCACAAATTGTGGACTAATTCTTTTTGTATTTTTATATCATTTATACCATAAATCACAAAAAAAAATTAAAAGATACGATACTTACTGCAACAGCAGCAAGCAAAACTTAACCATGATAGTTTAAAATTATTCCGAAGAGGCCGCTAACAATGTTACCAAGTAATTTTAAAAACCAATGTCTTGTCTTTTTAAAAAATCTTGTCTGGACCGTTTCTTGACAACTTTTGTGTTGTTTTGGTACAAGAAAATTCAAGAATCTTAAATAATAAATCAATCCTAAATGAATTCTTTAAAGCCTGAAAATATATGTAGGTATTACAACTAATTATTTTTTTGTTCTAAATATACAATTTTATGTTCCGAAACCCCATCATCCGTAACGGACTTACCATATGACGCTCCTTGGGCCATTAATGGGGTTCAATTAAATACCAACACAGGTGAACCCTAAACTTTAGTCCCACCGCAAACACATGCTAGAGTTATAAGAAAAGTCATTAATACAAAGGGGTGGATCCGTCCAAATATACCTATCTTTTTTCCATCTACCATATGTTTCCTGTTGCATGTACTTTTTCCCTTTAAAGGGTTTAAAAGTACTGTGTGGTACTGTTGCCAAGGGTTTAAAGTTACTTTGTTTGCATGAAAAACATATGACTTCATGCTACAGCAATTTTGGTCATAACATTTTATGGGTAAATGATCATGGAAATTACTGTAAGGATTCTTGTGGGATTCAAATTGGATTTAATTATCTTATTATTTTAAACAATCTGTTATACATCTGTTCTACAGGGTGACTCAAAAATCTATCAAAAAACATTTAAGGCGGTGAAGATACTTGATAAAATAATGGTGCCACTTTATACAATGTGTTCAATAAGTTCGGAAAGAGAATTTTGAACTAAAGTGGACGAAATTCGGTACTCCTGGGTATAACCATACTCTAAATTCAGTGTTAATATCGACGATGTTGCCACATCTTCGGTTTTGCAGAAATCAATTAAAAGTTTTAAATTTAAATGAGATACCTATTTTTTAATTTTATCATTGGACTGTTTTTTGCTAAACAATAGTAGTCCAAAAAAAGTCCAATTTTCCTATTTAAGTAATAATAGCAAAAAAATGTTTCATTTAGTGAAAATTATGGGTGTAAAATGCGTAGGTATTACCATATAATTGATCGTCTAGGGCTAATATTGAAGATTGTGCAATGATTGAACAAAATTTAAAGCGAGTTTAATTTTTATTGCATCATGTAGGCTCAGTATTGCGCCATACTATCAAATCAAACTATCTTCCGACTGAACAGAAAAAAATTGCACAATTCGTATTATTGTGCAATATAATTGAAGCGCTTGGATTCAAAGGGACATTTAATTAAATTGTACAATAAAATATATTGTGCAATTTTAATGCATGTCTAGAGGCCGGATTCAGAGTATGGTTTTACCCTGGACTACCAAATTTCGTTCAATTCAAAACTCTCTGATATATTTGAGTGTTTCCGAATTTTTTAAACACATGGTATATTTTTTTCAATACGTCATTGATTTTTAAATTCACACCCCTTAAAGTTTGATTTTTAAAGCTGTTTTAGCGGTTTGAAAGATTTCTTCCATGCCATTTTTCTTGCTGCAATTTTTTGATCTGCACACGCGCAATTTGCAGCAGTTTTTAAAAAGGGAAGAATGCGCGTGCGCGTATTGAAATTTTGCAACAAGAAAAATTTGCATGCAGGGAAACTTTCAAACTGTAAAAACAGCTATACAGTTTGAAATTTCTTGCTGCAAGTGGCTGTACCAACTTTCCTAAATTGAAAAACAACTTATTTAATGATTTTTTTATAATGTTTATGAAGTAAATAAATACACAAATGAATTGTTTATTTCTCTTTTACAAAGATTTATTTAGGGAACACTTGACGGTCTTCTAAGTTAAGTTTTTGTCTAGTGACATTTTTTTTTGAGGATGGTCTATTAAAAATCACTAAAATAATTACTAAAATTGCAAGGTTGTTGCAAAGAAGACTATTGGGTTTCATATTCTTGCATGAAAAAAAAATTGCAGCAAAGTTTAAAACAGAAAAATGCGCGGGCGCAGATAGAAAAGTTGCAACAAAAAAACTTTCATACAAGAAATCTTTCAAACTGTAAAAACAGTTTAATGCTTAAGCAAAAACCGATTTGACTCATTTGAAGCATCATTATCATGTAGAATTATCAACTGAAGTTTCTTGATCGTTTTTAAATCATCCTGTATATCGATGGGTCTGGACCGAAAATGCCTATTTAAGTATTGTTTTTTCTTAATACTTTTGATTAAAAGAACCTTTTTTTTTTCAGGTATCCCTTCAATGATGCTGGCCATGCAAACTTGTTCGCAAGAATATCCAGTGGGTCTTACGTAATACCGGAATGCGTCTCGCCGAGAGCTCGATGTCTGATCCGATCGTTGCTCAGAAGAGATCCTTCTGAGAGGATCACGTCAGAAGACATCCTATATCATCCGTGGTTAGCGAAAGAAGACAAAGATTGGGTTCCGAGGGCTTGCGATCAGATAGTACCCGAAAGCAGTATGTTCGATGATTAGAAGTTTTTAAAAATGGTTTCTGAAGTACGGGCTCTTTATCTATTTGGTCAATGGGCGTTGTGAGGTTTCGAAATAAGAACGAAAACCTGTATATCTAGAGTACGCATTTTTGAAGATATACAGATTATAAAAAATCAGTTTAGGTATTTTTTAAAAATATCTAACGTCCTTATTGGATTAGAAGTAAAAAAGCTGTTGTATCGAAAGCTAGATTGCAATAACCTTTGATTGAAATGGTGTAAAGATAGGTCCGTATGTATGAAAGAAAAAAATATTTATTTATTATTAAATTTATTAAATGTGGCTTATTTTTGAGAAAAAGTTAAATCAGATTAAATCATTAATTATGAAAGTGTTAATGATAATCTTAAAATTAATAATTTTTTTACTTTTATTTTAGATTTAACCATTTAACCTTTCAAAATAAAAATTTTATCTCAAATAATCCATTGGAAAGTTCAACTTTACACTGGATTCAATTTTAAATGTGTTTCAGTTGACTTAACTTTTTCTAAAAAATAAACCTTCTGCGGTGTAAACACAGATTATTATCCGTTTCCAACATATTTTGATCAAGGAATATGATTTATAAAAATGCTTTTTATTAGGAGTCACACCAGGCTATTTATGCCAATACGAGATACTACAAGGAAATGTAAAATAATCTGTTTTTGCACTAAGGTTCCCGTCAAAGTTGCACAATACTTTGTCAATAAAATATTGGTTATTCTACCGATATATTGGGATAATTCACTTAATATTATATCCCAGCTTTTTCAAAATGTATCTGTCTTTGATTTTTACTGATACCTAACTTCACTCCATTGTGTTCTGCAATAAGAATAAATATCTTATTGAATCCATTATATGTTGCTAATGATTTTGCATTAAGTAAGTTTATGTTAAAGCTAACCATGATGCAAAAATATCGCAAACAAATATTATATTAAGTAAAAAAATTTAAAGATACATATTTTGAAAGTGATTATTATTAAATGTGTAAATATTTAATGAGTTTTTGTATTTTCTTTCTTTTCGTTTAACATTTTCGTGCAATGTTTGAATAGTTTTTAGTAATTTTGGCAAAATATTGGCAATTTTAATCGGAATATACGTGCAAAGTTTGTGCTGTGTTGTAGTTTTAAGGGTTAATCTAGAAACTGTTAAAAGCCATATTAAGTTTTTAAGGCGTTGTATATATTTTATAAATATATATATTGGTATTTTTTTCTTTTGATTTGTTAACTTTTTAACAACATTAACGCCGTAGAAGAAAACGGGTTTAATGCAAAAAAAAAGAGTTTTTAGGGCAAGTTTTTTTAACTTCACGGATCTTCGAGTTAATAACAATTTTCTTCACATATCATTCGTGCCTGCCACAATTACCTATGCTTCGAACGGTGTTGTATTTAGTCTTCATTTAACTTAACGTGAGGTTATAAAACTGCCCCTAAATAGCTAGTTCTTGCGTTATTCTTAATTTATAGACCTTCCTTTTTGTATTTTCACTGTAAAAACACTATGATGACTTCTCAAGAAAAAAATAACTCAAATTTGTAATATTTTAAAAGCCACAATTATATATTGACCGATTTTTTTTTATTATTTTGCTTTTGGGCCGCTTCAATTTTTACCACCTTGCAATTGTTTTTCTGTTGCCATCAGGTCTGACTCTGTAGAATAAGTAACGTGAATTGGGTGGTTTCCTAACCGTAGAAAACCACGTAAATTAGGTAGTAATTTTCTGTAAACGTTGTGCCAGCTTGATGCTATTAATTGATTAGGTAGAGAAGGCATGCGTTCAAATTTCTCATGATACAATGATGCGTCGGTGGAAGATGGGGCTTTAGCAATTTTGAACTTGCACGTGTATATTCTACGTCTTCTACACGTCCAAAACATACTTAATTTATTTAAATAAATAATAAACTTAAAAAACAGATGGCCTAAAAAGTATTTAGGATTAATTTAAAAAATTTACTTTTTGTTGTTTTTATCGAAGAGCAGAAGCATCACAGTGTACAAGACTGATGTAAATTTTATTTATTTTCATTTTGAGTTTAAATAACGGCAAAATGTTACTAGAGTTGAAATAAATATTTCGTCTCGGTAATTTTTTTCTGTTTGGCTGGTACAGAGTGTTTGAAGTAATTTCCTTTGTTCGAGAAAAATATAGTTTTAAGTCAAGTTTGCAATAGAACTTTTTTTAAAAGAAATAAGGTCCCATATTGCTTTATTAAATGGTGTCGCAGTTGATTTGCGAAAAACTTTACTTTTTTCTTTAGTTTCTAGTTCCTGCTTTATATAAATATTGTTTTAAAGTATGGGACTTTGTTTTTTTTTCATTTTAAGAAAAAAATCTTAACTTTGTTAAATGGTGTCATTGAAAAAAAAGGTTTTTATTAAATGAAGTAAAATAAACATTGCTTTTTTAATTTTAAATTTAAAAGTATGTTTTTGTCTAAAGAAGTTGCGGACTTTCCATATTCGCTCTGAATATTATTACTTATTATTCAGTGATTTTTTTCACCATTTGTAAAATAATATTGTATATCTACAGGTTTTTAAGAACTTTATGTTGTTTAGTTCCTTACTCATAAACCAAAACATACTTATAAAATAATGTATACTTTCTAAATTTTGCACTATAATTTAAAAATATATTAATATTACACTTTTTTGAACAGTTTGAAACAGTTTCACCACATTAGTTATAATTAATGTCCGACGAAAAGTTCGGACACATTCGGCAATACAGTCGTCTTAGCCGAAAAAAGCCGAATGTTCAGGCCTAAGCCGAAAAAAATACTTTTTGGTGGTATTCAATACTGTTTAAATTATCGTAAAAACACAAAAACAAACTAGTGCAAAACTTAGGAACATTAGAGAAAAATAATTACCTAAAATAAAAATGATGTGATCTCGGTCATAATTTTTGTTTTGTTAAAATTTGACCACAATCAACACTTGTTAAATGTATAAATGAATTAATTATTAATTTGAACTGATGTATAGAATTATTAAATGTAAAAACGAAAGATTTGTATAGTTATGTGAAACTTGTACATATAGCTTGGTGATGATTGTTAGAATTCGTTGGTTAATTGCCTAAAATGTTGTTCGTAATAAACATTATTTATATAAATTAACTGAGTTTTACTTATGCAAAATTAGGGATTCCTAATAAATATTAAAAAAACGAAGAAAATTACTAGTTTTGAACAAATTTGATCTCTGGATTTTTTTATAAACGTACGGTTTTGCGTAAATAAATACCAATAATTTTTAGGGATGGTCATATCACTATCTAATTCTGCAGCATTTAGTATAGGGTGGACATGTTAATGGGTTAGGTGGGTTTCAAAATTTCAAAAAAGTCGATTTTTGTTGTTTTGTCTTATTAAATAGAAAAATATTTTTTTGAAAATATTTTCCTAAAATTTCAAATCCATCCGAGTAAAGTTTCGCCCATCAACCAAGTCAGTGCAGCATTTAAAACTTTAATCGCGTTTTTCTCGAAACCACATTTTTAAAATCGGTTGTCACGATTTCTCGAAAACTTATAAACCGATCTTCTTTAAATTTTGTACACTTCTTCAAGATAACATTGTCTTGTGCTTGAACAAAGGATTTTTTTGTCTTACTTATAAGTCATTTTTCAAGGCCATAAAGGGAGCAAATTTTACTCAAAGGAGGTTTTTTGTTCTCAACGCCGCCAAAAATGCATTTTTTCCTTCGTTCAGCACGAGCTTTAAGCATATACTAACAAACAATTTAGTTTAGTTATTTCAGATTAATCTGTCATGAGTTATCGTGACTAAGCCGAGAAAACTTTTTTTGGAGGGTCGTAGGAGTGTAGGAGGTGGAGTGACAACGGCTTATTTTCAAAATTTTTCTATCAAAATTTCACAAAGTACTTACAAAACATGTATATTTTATATGGTAAATTGTTTGAATAAAATGTTTCATTGGATAAATATTTAAAAAAAAAATCGTAAAAATGTACCTGTTTTGAGTCTTTGAAACCCACCTAACCCCTTAAGAGTAAGTCCTATCACCCTCAATATTCCTGTTAAAAAACTATTTTTATTTCTGAAAAATAGAATTAGATAGGTGACCATGCCAAGAAATGGTTAGCATTTATTTACGTAAAAACGGTACACCAAATAAACATAAGTCAAGAGATCAAATTTGTATCAATTTAAACGAGAATTCAAGAAATATTTGTATTTTAAGAAAAGGCAGTGATTTAACATTTTTTCTTAAAAAATATTTACCCTTAACCCCCATGAACGACACTGGTATAAATTTATGTTTCTTGTTTAAAAAAATAATAATGCTTACAAGATGTCTTCCAAATTCTTTAAAACCTAAATTGGTATTAAAGTTCAACCTATGGTGACCTAGAAGTTCAACCATCGTTTAAAAACTTAAACGTTTAAGACATACATGAAAAAAAAAACATTAAAAAAAAAATTTATTGGAAAATCACACCTTAAAGTTTTTCGGTAGAGTTACTGGACAATCTGTATAGTCTTTGTTGAATAACTATACCCTGTTTCGTTGCAAGCGATAGTAATAAATCATTTAATTTTATGGCAATTCGCTTTCTGTGTTAGTCCGAGTATAAATATTTTTTTCAATTCTACCTGTAATGTACTGATAAAGCATCATAATTTTAGGCCGGCAGACTCCACTCTAATATTCGTCAACCTCTTGGGTCAAATACAAAGGAATAACAGATGTTTACCGGTATTTACATGGGAATAATGTGATAAAAACCTTGACAGTGGCGGTGCGCTTGAGTTTATTTTTGGGAACTTACCCTTTTTAAACAGTTTAGGTAAAATGAAAATCTTGTTTCTTTTATATGTGTAAAAAATGTATTTTAAAATTTTTAGTATATCAATATTCTACAGTTGGTATAATTATAGTTAATAATAACCATTTTCTTAAGAAAGTAATACACATTAAAAATGCATAGTCAAAAAATAATTATTTAAAATATAATCTATACCTAATTAAATATGCTACATAATCTACATCTAGTTATTCACATTCTTCCATATCTGACATACTATCACTACTTGAGTCATATGAGTCTACTTATATAATTAGAGGTTCAACAGTTGTATCTACTAATATATCCAAAGACCACACTTTATTTTCTACTTCTCATACATGTTCGACACATTTTTTCCAGTTTTCTGGGGAAGCATTAGATATGGCAATTTGAAATAGTTTTTTTTTATATCTACTAGTTTAAACGTAGTATTATTTCTGGCTACTTCACCTTTCACTTGTGCCCATATAAGTTCTATGGGGTTTAGTTCGCAGTGATAAGGTGGCAGCTGATATACAGTTATATTTTGTTTCTTAGCTATTTCATCAATTACAAAACGTGTGTACTTAGCTTTATTTGTGGCGACTTCACTTTTTACTAGCTGCAACAACTCTAGTTTAACACTATCTGTAGGATGTTCAATATTTTGCTGCATCAACCAGGATTAAATGTCTTTTTAAGCCAGCTTAAAGGGCATTTAGTACGCGCTTCCTGCCTCCGAATGCCTCTGTTCCAGACCGAAAAACAATTTTTAAATGGGTTGCTAACTTAAGGGCAACTGGATCTTGACTTTCCTAAATCAAGACAGCGATCCGAGATGAAACTGCTGCTATTCCTCAAGACATGGTGATAAAAGTGATGCGGAACTTCTAGGAACGCCTTCGCATGTGTGTCGCTGCTAACGGCCGTCACTTACACGATATAATTTTGAAAACATAGTTAAAAAACCTTAAAGTGTGCTCTTTTGAAAATAATAAAAGTTTAGCTTCATATTTTATAGTAGACTTTTTATTTGCTACCCAAATGTGGGAGTCCATTCTGCCGCACCCTGTATAATCAAATATTGTAACAACAACACTCTAACAATTTATAACCACTCAGTTGCACATTCGGAAAGATACTAAAATATATATAAAATTTATAATCCTTATTTAACGCAATTCGGTGTATTTCTACCTGTTCTTTGCACAGAGACTGGTGCGCCTATGGTTTACAACCTTCTAACCGTCCCGAGACATTTTTATTGCTATCTCTTGCAAAAAAATAGAGTATAGTGCCGTATTAACCATTAGGCTGACTAGGCTACAGCCTAGGGCGCCATAAAAAAATAGGCGCCAGACAGGGGAGTAATAGGCACTAGACAGGGAAGTTTAGGTCGGGTGGGGCTTTTTGGTGACTAATTTCTCTGTAAATAAGGTGCTTAGGAATGAAATAGGCGCGAAAAGGAGGGAAAGACATTTTTTTTTTGGGTTTGTCAAATTTTATTAATTTTATTTCGGGTGGTGAAGTAAGGCGCCTAGTACTCAAAATAGGCGCTACGGAGGAGAGGACCTATTTTTTTTGCTCTTCAAAAATTTTTTTGGTGGAAAATAGGCGCTCCGGAAATATTAGCCTAGGGCGCCTTAAACAGTTAATACGGCCCTGTAAATAACCCTCTATAATTAGGTGTACAATTTAATATCTATTAGTAAGAATCCCTGGACCATTTTTACTAACAAGCTTATTTTTCGTGAGTAGCTTCGTTTTGACGAGCCGCCCAACTTTTTTTCTTACAACAATTTTCGTAGGTGGTAGCTTACAGGGATAGCAGGAATTAAGTGTGTTGATTTGACGAATATTAAAAATTTATAACAGGGATTTTTATTATTTATATTTAAGATGATTATCTAAATAAACCGAAAAAATATTTGTCCTACAAAATGAAGGGTTTCATCAACGAGTCCCCTACCACCAACATGTATGGTTAACAATGTCGTAAAAATTACTAACCAGCTGATTTTTTTCTGTTGATTAAATAATATTTATATAATTTAACACCCACATTGTCCTACAAATTGCGAAGTACGTCATCCTGGCTTTTTGATATTCATCAAATCAACATATTAAGTCATTTTTTCCTGTGTTAACCGTATTCTTCCGAGTGGTTCAAACCTCATTTAAAGTCAAATTTTCTTGCTAACCGTATTTGTCTCAGTGGTTGAAACCGTATTCGAAAATGACAATATAAATATGAGAATCAAGAAAATGTGGGTTTTCAAACCGTTGCGTCTCAGCCCAATAAATCTTTAGGTTATGACTATGATTTTTATTTTTTAGGGTTAATATGTACGTTAGTTTACAACCGATATAAACATTTTTCACTTGCCATCTAAAAAGTTTACAAGAAATGACCGAAAAAACGTTTTTATTGAGTACGATGCATACGCCCGCCCGAGAAAGATAGGTATATTGTTTTTAAACCATTATCCAGGATGTATTTAAACACGGTTAAATACGCGACGTACATGACGTCACCGTTTAGCAAGAAAATGTAATGTTTTTAAAATGTTTTGAACTGTATTAACAACAAAAAATGGCTTGAAATAACAATATTAATATAAGAGTTAGATAAAGAGAGCTATTCAAATGTTTTTAACCGAAAAAACGCCTTTAATCTCTGCTACCCCTGTAGGCTACCATCCAAGGTTGATAGAGACAAGGTGGCCTAACTTTTCATTTGACAGCCGATAGATGTGACGTCAAGGGTATCCTTTTCAAAAAAAAATGTTATTTCTTTATTTGTAAAAATCGTGTTAATCGTGTTCATATTTGTGAGTAAATAGTGGAATAAGAAGACTTTAACCATTGTATAAAAAATATATATTAAATTTTAAATTGGTTAAAAGGACTCCCATGACGTCACACTACAAGCTGTTTACTGTCATAGCAAAGTTGGGCCACCTTGTCTTTATCAACCTTGGTTACCACCAACGAAAATTGTTGTAAGAAAAAAGTTGGTCTTCTCGTCAAAATGAAGCTACTGACCAAAAATTAGCTTGTTAGTAATGACTTGTAAAAATGGTCCAGGGATCCCTAACTATATGTTGTGTCTTAATCATTTTAAACGGTATCTTAGTGTAAGAGGCTTAGTACAAAAAAATCTACCGTCCGTGCGCTCCCCCACTTCGCTCGACTTTGTCAAACACTAAAAAATAAAATATTTTTTATGAAAATTTTTGTAACGATAACAAACGTTTAACGTCTAGAATGTAGTCTCTTCTTGTCCTAGGTCAATAATTTCTTCGTCGGTAAGTGAACTTTGGAGAAAGCAGCTTATTTACAAATAATATAAATCTCTCACCATTCTCCTTTACTTTCTGCAAATGATTTTTGCCGACTTTTCTTATAGTTGCACATTGCAAAATTGGAACGACCATTAGAAATTTACCGGTTTCGATTTAAAAAAAGTAGTGTTACGTAGGGCAGTCGCGATTGAAATAAGTGGACAATATTATGAAATGTTCTTATCTGCTAGATACATATCTATTTAATTTAAATATAGTTTCTTACAAAATACTCTGAAGTAATGGGTTATTAATCAGAAAAAGAAAATGGTCTTAAAAACACCGCTTTGCAAAAACTAATGCTTAAGTCTAAATACAAGGTGACGACGCCTCTTCGTTGTTGATGCAAGGGTATTGCGAAAACTAAGAGATAAGAAAGAACAAATATTTTTTTATTTCGATTTATGAAACAAGTAAGTGGCCAACTTATTTATTTTGGAGTCACAGGATGTCAATTTGGCCAAGCACTTATAACTTGCTTCTTATTGAGATGGACTTTTGTTTTAAACGACTACAAAAATTTGTTTTTTTAAGTAAAACACCCTGTATATTTTATCTCCATTAAAAAAGCTTTAAAAAATTCTACATTTTATATATTATCCAATTTTAATATTTTCGGAAATATGGCCATCGTGAGGAGTTTAATAGATTAATGGTCCTTTTTGTAAAACACCCTGTACATTGTATTATCATTGAAAATGTTTTTTAAAGACCTTAAAAAATACCACATTTGATTTGTTTATATCTAATACTTTCCGAAATGTGATCATCCATATCAAAAAAATAATAGATATAATTTTCATGACACATAAGTCTAACGCACTAAGCTTAGTAGTAAAAATAAAACATAATTTTCAGATTTTGGTGATCATATTTCCGATACTACTTGAGAAAGACATTTTGTTAGGATTCTTTAAAATTACTTTTAAATGGTGATACAATATACATCGTGTTCTATTTGAAAAATTCAATTTTATTATTGAACGCCTGACGATGGCTATATTTTTCAAACTATACAAAATTGTATACAGGGTGATTCAAAAATCTCGATCACGAAACTTAAGGGGGTGATTCTACTTGACAAAATAAGGGTAGAGCTTCATATATATATATATATATATATATATATATATATATATATATATATATATATATATATATATATATATATATATATGGTTGTTTTCGTTATTAGTTGTTTTAATTTTGTGGATGTTCTTGTAATGTTTTACAAAAGTGTTGTCTAATTGGCATGTTTTCAATATAAACAATTAATTTACCTATTATTAAAGTTTTTTAAATATTATATTTAAATACAAAAATGTAAAAATTAGATAATAAAGGTGTAAAACATGAATAAATAAGAATAAGATACTAAAAAATGGTCTTTTTCATTTCATGTATAATTTTAGATATGGGATCTTTATTCAATTCTAAAAAGCTTTTTTATTTGACAATTTGATAAATTATGAAAAATGAGGGCAGTTTTTTCTTTCTTCTTGCTTATTCCCTCGATTAATTTATAGATTATACATTTCTGGAACTAGATACGTTTGGTTGTTTTCATTTTAGATAATCCAGTCTAGAGATATAGTGGTCACCGCAAAACGTCATTTTTTAGAGAAGCACCCAGACATTGGCTACAGGAGCTTTTAAAATATTTTTTCTTACAAATAAATAATATGTCAAAATTATACATAATATTCAAATGTACGAAATTTTTAATAAAGAAATAAAAAGGGCTTCAGAAAAAAATATTGAAAAATGAGGGTTTTGGGTCTTCTAACTGGATTAACACACACAAGTGATCAAAACATCTGGCTATAATTTAAACATACGTGCTAAACACTTAAAGACAAGTTAAAGTTATTAGTGAGCATTAACAGTCACCCTGATTGCCTTATCAAATCCCATAAATTTTTCGCTGTCGTTAGTCTGTCTTAGGGGAAAAAAGCCCGATAACTCCTATCTCGGTATGTTGAAAAAAGATTATTAAGCTCACACTTCTGCTGCGTTCTTACTATAAGAAAAGAGAGCATATGACTCGGGCATCGGAATTCATAAACTATATAAGGAAGAGCAAAATTGTTTTTTTTTATTTTTAAAATTTTTACTTATCCCAACTTTTTACCAAGAAATTCTGTAGTGCCAGAGTGCAACTATTCACCAAATAGTTCGGTTGACTGGACGAGACAGCGACTTGGTTTGAGAATCTCGCATAGATATCAGCTTCTGTCTGTGTTTTATTACCTTTGCGTTCTAACCAATGACCTTTTATCCTTTACAGGTTCTAACAGACAGATAATTTTTTTACGAAATAATAAAAAATTAGTTTTACAAAATATGAGTTTCTATACTTGAAAAAATCGTACCGTAATCGTAATTTTATTCTCTCATACGATTTTTTTTCAAAGTACTCTAGTCTTACTATTCTTAAGCCGCGTCCCGACCAAAGAGAATAGACAAGGATAGAGGATCAATGGCCGTTTCGAAATGTGGCACAATTTGAAGAAAGGGTCTGCGGGATGGCAGGGCATGCGCATACGCATTCCCAATATCAAAATCGGCGGTATATTCAAAAACATTAATTTATTAAGTAAATATACATAAAACATTAATAAAAAGTGTGAAATGTGGTTAATACTGAAATTTATTAATATTTTAATGACTAAATATTGGTAATTTAGTGCTAATAGTGTATTAAAATCTATTTGGTAGAAGTCTATTTTTTTCTTAGATTGGAATAGGTTAATGTGGAAAAATATATATAAACTTTAAGAAAATAAGAACTAAAAATGAAAATGTAAATAGAATTATTTCTTGAAAACTAAACTTTTATTGTAAAATTACATATTTAGCATAAAGAATGGTTGTCAAATGTAAAAGAAGTGTATAATTTTAAGAAATATATGAAAATAGCACGCTTAAACTTACCAACCAAATAAATTATAGATTTATTTTGATCCTATTTAGTTGAAAGGTATTATAGTGTATAAGTTAATATTACTTATACTGAGAAAAGCGTAGTAGGTTTTCAGTTTCCATAGGCCACTGTGCTTGGTCAATTTTATTCGATATCTACATACTTGTTTTTTAGGTATGAAGAAGCAGATAAGATTGTAGGTTTTAATTAACAATGAAAATTTAAGTTTCCACAATACTGAATACTTATTTTGAAATAAAATACTTTTGTAAAGAAAGCTCAAAAATGCTCGGTATTTCAGAAAAAAATCTTAATCTTAAACATCTTTTTTCCACAAATTTTCGATATTGACAAAAATAAGTGTACTTTCCTCTTAAGAAAAATTCATAATTTTTAAGAAATTTCATATACCTACCATCGAAAACAATTCATAGGGAATGGTTGAATTTTTTCGTAAAATTAATAATAGTTTGCCTTATGGTACGAACTTAAGTAGACACACTCTAATCTTGGTTTCAACTGGGTCAGTTATTTAGTGTTTAGGCCTTTTCATTTTTTCGCTTTAGTATAATTTTTATCACTATTAATACTTTTTAAACTGGTCATTCGTCTGTCTTTTACAGTTCAAGGAATTTTTTAAATATGGAGTGACGCCCACAGAAATCCTCTATTGGTTCATTGTGCTTTAACCTCCAGCAAGATATTCATTAAATATACTTTACTTATTTATATAAAATATTAATGTATATAATATATATTTTGTTAAAAAAATAAATCTTACATCAAGTGTTAATTTGTTTTTATTCATAAAAAACGACGTAAATAATTTAAAAAATAATTTATTTAAAAAACCAATAAATTTACACAAATGTTGTTTCAATAATTTATATTTATAACACAGGTCACACGTAAAATTAAACCGAATAAAACACAAAACAAATAAACAGCCACAACAATCACAAAACATCAGCCATATTGAACATATTGAAAGTCAAGAGTTTTGACATTTATAACAGCCAATAGCAAGCCGAAAAAAGAACCTCTAATGCGCATGACGAGTAATCCCGCTGTGTTAAGTTAACCATCAAACCGGTTAAATTTCGCAAGATATTGGCTGATAGTATTGATTCAGACACAAAAATGTTACGTAAAAAGTGCGTACTGAAACAAAAAATTATAAATAAATCCATACTTTTAACCAAGCACATGCTTTTTACCAACTTTAAGCAAGAATAAAATGAAACTTTGACGAGCTTTTTCGGTCGCTGAACACAATCACAAGTCGCAGGTGTGTGCCATTTTTTAATTGGTGGGGGTAAATCAACTGTTTCTCTCCCCTTGTCCATTCTCTTTGGTCCAGACATGCAGCAATTCGCCAAACATCCGTCCAAACTAACCAACCTGTTTGTGCGCTCCTTGAACGCCAAAAAACCGACAAGCTTTGAATCATCGGCGAATCATTCGCCAGCCCTTGAAACAATGTAAATTCTGTCCACGTCCACGTCGTCCACGCTATGTGGCGAGGTATATGCGGCGTGAAGCGGCACGGTGAATTGTTGCAAGTCTGGACGCAGCTTTAGGTTCAAATGTGAAATAAAACTTTTTAAAAACGGCCCAATCAAGCTTAGACAGAGACCCGCATGCCGCGACAGACTGATCAGTTTTGTATACATGCAAATGTGACAGTTTTGCATCTCCGTGTATGGCCCGGTTTAAAGTTTATTGCAATTTATTTCAAACATAAACTTGATAAGTATTTGCCTATTAATTGTAATTTATTTTTACCCAAAATAAAAAAGGAACATATAACAAACGCCTAAATTAGGTTATGTATAATCAAAGAAGATTCCCAGCAAACACTATTTGCCGGCAATGTACATTTTTCATATTGGCATTGATGGTAAAGCATTGGTAATTGGTGGCAATATTATGCCAACATCTAATACGCATTAAAAAGTTAACCCTAAATAAACACTCAATTGCCAATAAATTTTACATGCAGGCGAATTGCCGGCAAGCATACAAAAGTGGCGGCATACCAATCCTGATTAAATATAGCATGCCTTTTTGTTGCAGGCAAATAAATATTGGATTTTGAAGGCAAACCTTCAACGCATATTTATACTTTTCAAACCATATTATTAACATTGGTATTTAACTAACATTCGAGCAATTTTTTTGATCTGTTTTATTTATAATGGCGGCTAAACAACATTATTTTATGTTTTTTACATAATTGAAAGGAAATGGCCTTTTCCTAACATTTTATTGATACAAATCATGCAAATAAAAATTAAGTCAAACAAAATGTTTATTATGTATTTTTGAGAGAATAAAAATAAAATGATGGTAAAATTAGCTAGGTTAATTTCGACGATTTCGACCGAAGGTGATAAATTCAAATTTCCCGCTTAGCCGAAATACAAGATTTGACAATTTGACAGATGATGCACACTTAGTTGGCCGCTTTGTGCAATTGTTTTCTACGTGGTTTTCTAGCTTTTTAGTTTCTTTTTTAAAGAAAAGAGTTTTTAGTAGACATAATTAAGTGTATTCATTACCTAATTAGTGTGTGTTGTGCAAATAATTGGTGATGGCTAGTCAAAAAGGCGGGTTATTCAAGTAGACTGTTAGGAGCTGTAAACATTTCGGTTAAAACCTTTTAAATTTGTAGTTACCTAAAAAACTATATGAAATCAGGGAGTTCCCTTATTAAAAGTTATAAAGACGTGTTAATAAATATATATATATATATATATATATATATATATATATATATATATATATATATATATATATATATATATTTAATAGTTTTTTTGACATTTAACTCCTTTAAAATATTTCTCCCTATGATGTTTTGGATCTGAAAATTGAGTGTAAGTGTCCCTTAAATACTTACTATTTTAAAGTGTTTTCTTTTGATTTACTATCTTTTTTTTATTTTATTACATACTTTTTATTTATTTATTTTTTGTTTATTGTTACGGTATAAAAATTTATATTATGTAATTTTTTTATTGATAAAGTTTTCCTGCCTTTTTTTTTTCATTTTTTTCGATTACAAAATTCTTAATATGTTATTTAACTTTTGGGACATTTAACTTATAAAACTTGCAATACTTATTTATGATGGATGCCATCATCCTAAACGCATTTTTTCATCATAAATTATTAATGACGGATGCCATCCCATTATCTGCAACATGTGGCCTAATAACGGCCAATTGCCCACCTTCGCGTCTTTTTGATACCTTTTTGCCAATGCCTTGCCATTAAAGAGTGTTGGCAATGCCAGTAAATTAAATGTACAACGCCTGCAAAAATGTTATATGGGTTCTAGCTTGCGTAACTAGTCATTTAGTGATATAATGTACCTATGTTATTTAAATGCTTTGGTATTTTGAGTATGACCCCTTTCTGTAGGAGAAACAGCGAGCCGCCACTGTCGGTTGTTTTTATTATAAATAAAAAAAATCCCTAAGATGTAAAAGCGCATTTCAATAATTTAAGAACGTACGCGTTCTTTGTTCTTTTTCCTTTGTGGATCACTGACCTTTTTTAACTTTTGTTATGAAATTATTTTCCAAACAAAATTTAAAAAAAAAAATTTAGTAATACTTCATTGGTTTAAAATTGTAATAAAAAAGTTTTAATTTACCAAGGAATCTATTATTACAATTTGAAAGATTTCTTGCAAATATTTTTTGGTTGCAGTTTATAGAAAGAACTACTCAGCTTTGGGACCACTAGGCATGCTTCTAAAGGCAAAGTTACCGAAACAGGTTTTCCGGCCGAAACCGAAATTTCGGCCATGTCTTCAGTTTCGGCCGAAACCGAAACTTAAGTGGTCAACTATAAAATACCTTAAAATACTGAAATTTGGTGCGTATATATTTCTTTTGATGGGGGAGAGGGGTTCCAAAAAATTTAGAAAACAAACCAGAACGAAAAAAATAAGATCAAAAATGATCTGCACCTTATTGGCAACAGCCACAATTTTGCGATTAAAAAATAACGAGATTTTTATAAACCAATAGAATATCCCAATAACTATTTAACACCACTGATCTCGATGGATTGCCAATGTTATAACCTGCGCGAAACAAAGTTACATTTCATGGGCGAAAAAACCGGTTTGTGCGCAAGTCAGTTGGGGGTAAACGCACCCGGCTCCAAACAAACTATCCGCATTATAGGAAAAAATTTGTTGACGGCGTCCTCGTTTCTTTTCGGGTACGGGGTGCCGGTGTTTGTATTTTGCCACGGCTTTTAAGTGCGCATGTTCGTCCACCCACTGCGCGAGGTCGTAAAAATCCGAAAAATGCTTCTTGCCACTGCGGATCTAAATGTAGGTTATCTATGTTTAACACCGACAAATTTTCTAGGCTCTAAAAGTAAAGCATAAGACAACTTTGCATACAAGCAGGGGCGGAAAGTATGGAAGAAAGGGCGGGCGGTAGTTAGGAATTAAAGTTTTAAAATGGGAAAAGTGGGGTTCTTTTTTTGCTCTTCAAAATAAATTTAATAGGGAAAAAAATAGTAAAGAGTAATGAAAGTAGGTGGGGTGAGACCTTTTTTTCCTCCTCAAAAATTTAAAACCTGAAATAACATTTTCTTCCAGGAGCGGCAAATCATTTTTTGCACCACAGCTCTAGATACCCTAGGAACGGACCTGTGTAAAGCATAGGGCGTTTATACGTCTCATGTAAAACGGGACTAATATACATACAGAAATTCATACTCAGAGTTTATTTTTGCCTATATAAAAACGCATATATTTTTTCCTTATCACAATGGGAGCATGCTAAACATAAAATTATGCGTGATATTTCAAAATCTTCCGAGTTCACATGAAACTAATTTCAAAAGAAATAAATGTTATTGTTTAACCTAAAAAAATGTTGGACTTATAAAAGGAAAAAAATATATATTTCTTTGATAACAAAACCTAAATATTTTATAGATAATGCGTTTATTTACGTAATAAAATCGGAATGATTTGCAATCAAAATTTACAAAAACATTAGCAGCAAAGTGCTACGGAGTATTAAGAATTTGTTAAAAAATGTAATACTCATCATCATATAAATGTACAGGACGTTTTAAACTTTTATATGATAAAATTAAATTGGATAATTATTATCTATAGAAGCAGCATCTAAATCTATACTATAGTATACTATATATAGGGTGGTTCAAAAATTGATCACGAACCTTAAGGGGTGATTCTACTTGACAAAATAAAGGTAGAGATTCATATAATTTTTTTCAAGTGTTGGTTGAGTTACTGAACACCCTGTATGTATGTAGGTAATTTGATTGAAATTGATGAAAACTTTGATGTCTATTGGTGCCTAAACGGCGAGGTTTATCGACTTTAATAAAGAGTACTTTATTTTTTAAGTTTTTAATTGTCTATAAAATGGCGCACCCAGCTTTGCGATATCTGTCAAAATAGAAAAGTTATAATGTAAATAAATTTTAAGTTTTAGGTAAAGTGCCCTCTGTCGGTATTTAAAAAAGTACTTTTGGCTTAAAATTTTAGAATCTGCAAAACTCGATTTGTGTGTCAAATATCAACTGGATTGGTTTAAAATTAAATGCAATATGGAGAAAAAACCAAAATAAAAATTGAACTTTGACGGCTTGTAACTCGAAAACGAATGACATTTAAAAAAATATATCTGAAGCTCTACCCTTATTTTGTCAAGTAGAATCACCCCCTTAAGTTTCGTAATCGATTTTTGAATCACCCTGTATACCATGTGTTCCCACACTGTGCGTCGTGATGCCCTGGGGCATCGTCGTGCCCTTCCAGGGGCGTCGCGGTTGATGGGACAGTGGAGTCAAGGTATTTTAAAAGAAAAATCAACAGAAAAAAGATAATAAGATAAAGCATGTAAGAAAATAAAAAAAAAAGATATTTTGTCCCAAATATAAGATAAAAAAGAGAATTAAGAGGTTTTGTTTGCTCTTCAACTTTTTTTGGATAGCACAACGAAATCAATTTACAATTGATCTTCTAGCTCTACTGATACAGCGAGAGGGGTGCAAAGGAAGGTTCAGGGTTTTCATTTATATTTTGCCACCTACTTTTAACTTAACCAATAATAACAGAAAAAAACGTCCTGTATAAAAGTTTTATATTTTTTCATCTTTTATCTTCTGAGCATAAAAAACAAATAAACTCGAAAACTCTTGTTTAAAATGGGACATTACGTCACCATTAAAAAGGTATTTTAAAAAGCTGTACAAAAATACCACATTTGATATATCTATCTTTACTAGTTTCGGAAATATGGCCATTTAAATTCAGAGTTCAGAAAAAATTATAATTAACGCCCAACAAAGAGGGCACGGGTCGCTATAGTTACTAAGTTAAACAAAATAAAGATGTTATAAACACCCTGTAAAAATTCAAGAAGAAGCAGTGACGTACCATTTTTTTTTAATATATATTTTAAATCCCGCTTAAAATCCACTAAAAGAAATTAAAAAAAAGAAGAGTGCTGTGTGAATTTAACAACAAAATAACGAAGATATGATAAAAAAACCTTTAAAAAATCTAAGGCTATTTGCAACAACCGCCTATTAATAACTTGATTTGTTCTAAAGTTAGTTGTGATGCAAATGGGTTAAAATATGGATGGCCATCTAGTATTATAGTTAGGAATGCCTGGACCATTTTTACCATTCATTACTGACAAGCTATTTTTCCTTACAATAATTTTCGTTGGTGGTAGCTTACAGGGGTAGCAGCAAAGTGTGTTGATTTGACGAATATCAAAAATTTAGTTCTAACAGGGATTTTTTCTGCTAATTTTCAAGATAATTATCTAAATAAACCGAAAAAATATTTGTCCTACAAAATGTAAGGTTTCATCAAAGAGTCCCCTACCACCAACATGTATGGTTAACGATGTCGTGAAAAATAACTATACTCTATTTTTTTGCAAGAGATAGTAATAAAAATGTCTCGGGACGGTTAGAAGGTTGTAAACCATAAGCGCACCAGTCTCTGTGCAAAGAACAGGTAGAAATACACCGAATTGCGTTAAATAAGGATTATAAATTTTATATATATTTTAGTATCTTTCCGTATGTGCAACTGAGTGGTTATAAATTGTTAAAGTATTGTTCAAAGTATCACAGTATTGTAAAAATGGCTTCTCCGCAGAAACGCGCATGTCTCGGCCATTTAACTGTAAACGAAAAGCAGATTGTTAAAAACGTATTCGATTATACAGGGTGCGGCAGAATGGACTCCCACATTTGGGTAGTAAATAAAAAGTCTACTATAAAATATGAAGCTAAACTTTTATTATTTTCAAAAGAGCACACTTTAAGGTTTTTTAACTATGTTTTCAAAATTATATCGTGTAAGTGACGGCCGTTAACAGCGACACACATGCGAAGGCGTTCCTAGAAGTTCCGCATCACTTTTATCACCATGTCTTGAGGAATAGCAGCAGTTTCATCTCGGATCGCTGTCTTGATTTAGGAAAGTCAAGAACCAGTTGCCCTTAAGTTAGCAACCCATTTAAAAATTGTTTTCCGGTCTGGAACAGAGGCATTCGGAGGCAGGAAGCGCGTACAAAATGCTCTTTAAGCTGGCTTAAAAAGACATTCAATCCTGGTTGATGCAGCAAAATATTGAACATCCTACAGATAGTGTTAAACTAGAGTTGTTGCAGCTAGTAAAAAGTGAAGTCGCCACAAATAAAGCTAAGTACACACGTTTTGTAATTGATGAAATAGCCATGAAACAAAATATAACTGTATATCGGCTGCCACCTTATCACTGCGAACTAAACCCCATAGAACTTATATGGGCACAAGTGAAAGGTGAAGTAGCCAGAAATAATACTACGTTTAAACTAGTAGATATAAAAAAACTATTTCAAATTGCCATATCTAATGCTTCCCCAGAAAACTGGAAAAAATGTGTCGAACATGTATTAGAAGTAGAAAATAAAATGTGGTCTTTGGATATAATAGTAGATACAACTGTTGAACCTCTAATTATACAAGTAGACTCATATGACTCAAGTAGTGATAGTATGTCAGATATGGAAGAATGTGAATAACTAGATGTAGATTATGTAGCATATTTAATTAGGTATAGATTATATTTTAAATAATTATTTTTTTACTATGCATTTTTAATGTGTATTATTTTTTTAATAAAATGGTTATTATTAACTATAATTATACCAACTGTACAATATTGATATACTATAAATTTTAAAATAATTTTTTTACACATATAAAAGAAACAAGATTTTCATTTTACCTAAACTGTTTAAAAGGGTAAGTTCTCAAAAATAAACTCAAGCGCACCGCCACTGTCAAGGTTTTTATCACATTATTCCCACGTAAATTCGGGTAAACATCTGTTATTCCTTTGTATTTGACCCAAGAGGTTGACGAATATTAGAGCGGGGTCTGCCGGCCTAAAATTTTGATGCCTTATCAGTACATTACAGGTAAAATTGAAGAAAAATATTTATACTCGGACTAACACAGAAAGCGAATTGCCATAAAATTAAATGATTTATTACTCTCGCTTGCAACAAAACAGGGTTAGCAACCAGCTGATTTTTTTCTGTTAATTAAATAATATTTATATAATTTAACACCCACATTGTCCTACAAATTGCGAGGTACGTCATCCTGGTTTGTTTGATATTCATCAAATCAACATATTTAATTTCTGCTACCCCTGTATGCTATCAACAACAAAAATTGTTGTAAAGCCATGTACAGACTTGGATACAATCGGGACAACATTGTCGGTCGACTCTATCTTGTTCAAAAAATTGTCAGAAACAAAGTTGGCCAACATTCGCAGATACAAGTGTTTCGCGTCCACATTAGTTTTAAAGCTCGTACAAACCTGCCAAAGTTTTCCATATTAAATGGAAAACAGGCAACTTGCCGATTCCTTGGATGAAAACGCCCACCGATGTTGCCATGGCGTTTGCAACAAGTCGGCCGACCGATGTGCAACATTCAAGATACAGTCGGCCAACAAATGTTTTCGCCGATTGTATCCAAGTCTGTACGTGGCTTAAGGAAAAAATTGGTCGTTTCGTCAAAATGAAGCTACTCACGAAAAATTAGCTTGTGAGTAACGAATGGTCCAGGGATCACTAACTAGATATTATAAAAAAAATATAAAAAAATCTTTTACTCTTAAGAATCAACATCCTGTACCTATAACTTGTAAATTACCCTGTATATTGAACATAAAATATTAAAAATCACGTGTTACACCATATATAGGTGTATAAATTCAGGTAAAAAAAGGTCTCTAGCATCAACAAAAGAAGGCAAGGTGTAGAAGGCAGCGAGCATCTTGATGGTGCAGCTTGCTTTAAACCACCCACCATCCCTTAACATGTAGCAGCAACAACAAGTTCGATCTGAACACAAAGAACCAGGGACAGATGGCCTATCCCGATTTTTTATCTCAGGTTTTTATATCGGCCAGAAGGCGAAGGTGCAAACAGAATAAAAACTTAGATGTATGCTATAAGACGAAAAGGAAGTCTGTACAGATGCTGGGGATTAATTTTTATTTAATTTCAGATTTACTTATTTTGTGTCCTCGGATCTTTGAAGCGAAATAAAAATAAAGGTACTAAATTAACACTTCAGAAGAGTTATAGTTTATAAGAAGAATCGAAATATACAGTAGGGTGTTTAATTTAATTTTTTTCTTCGCGGACACACAAATTTTGTTTTTTAAGTCGAAAAAAATTCGGAAAGTTTGAGACCTTGATTTTAATTTTAAGTACTTACTTTTAATTTCAAAGTTCTGCCATTTAAAAAGCATCTATTTTTAATCATTTGTTTCTTTAAATTTCTATATCTTGGCCGAGTTTTGAGCTATAGTGTTAGTGAATGAATGATGAATGAAATGGAATCTCGGACCTTTTAAAAACCGCGAATACTCTGCAAAAAATGTATTGCATCACATGACCTATTAATTTAGTTGATTAAACTATCCAACGTATTTTGAGCAAGATTTTACTCGAGTCTAAGGTTTTTATTTTAAAAACAAAAACTCGAGATCACGAAGCGGTTGCGGTTTTTGTTTTTATCCTATCAATTTTTGCAACCAGTTCGGATGACATAAATTTATTCGCTCTTAAACAGTACATGCGATTTAATCACTTATCTAAACAAAATTTATTCAAAAAATGGCTGTGTCTAATTGGTCTACTTTAACTAGCCAATCTTGCAAAAATATTTGGGTAGTTTAATCAGTTTGAATTTGTAGGTCGAGGAGAGCCACATTATTTCCTGAAAAACTTACATTAAAGCCAACACAGATTTTTACTGACTATTTCACTAGAATGATTAAAAATTTTTTTTTTTTAATATTTAACACACCGTAGTTCAAAAACTAAGACGTTTAGGACATATGTTGATATGAAGTTTTTTTCTTATTTTTGTTGTAGAATCGCCCCGTAAAGTTTGTCGGTTGAGTTACTGGATACCCTGTATGTATGTAGGTAATTTGATTGAAATTGATGAAAACTTTGATGTCTATTGGTGCCTAAACGGTGAGGTTTATCGACTTTAATAAGGAGTACCTTATTTTTTAAGTTTTTGATTGTCTATAAAATGGGCCCTCAGCTTTGCGATATCTGCCAAAATAAAAGAGTTATGATGTAAATAAATTTTAAATTTTAGGTAAACTGCCCTCTGGCGGTATTTCAAAAAAGTAGTTTTGTCTTAAAACTTTAGAATCTGCAAAGCTCGATTTGTGTGCCAAATATCCACTGGATTGGTTAAAAAATAAATGTAATATGGCGAAAAAACCAAAACAAAAATTGATCTTTGACGGCTTGTTACTCGAAAACGAATCAAGTAGAATCACCCCCTTAAGTTTTGTGATCGATTTTTGAATCACCCTGTAGATCCTAATTATTTATTGACATAAAATGCGTGTACTTATTCTTCCCCGTATAGTGTTATAATAAAATCAATCAACAAAATACTTCATCTCAGTTTCCATGACACCAAACGTTTGATCAATTTTCCCGGTTTATCCTCATTTTCAACGTCAAGTTTCAACCCCCAAAAATAGATAAAATGTCAACTTTGGACGATTTGAAACATATCCAAGAGCACGAACAATACACGTATAGAAACTATGGCCGAGAATCTCTTTTGGACAAATATAGAATCCCGATTCAACACTTTGATTTTGAGTATGTCGCCAAAGCTAGAGATCCTAACGAACTGGAAAAAATAGTGGACGTTTTTGAGGTCTGGACAAGAAGGTTATTATCCCGATTTATTAAGGTATGTTGCTTTCTTTGGTAATTTTTTAGAAAGTTGGGACTCCGATTTTGACGATATTTAGTATAGGGAGTTTTTGGGGCCTTGATCACGAATCTGAAAGATTTTTTTTGGAAACGTTTCGTTCTCGAGGTATCCATCATCAAAGTTGAAATTTAAAGTAACCCTATTTTCACCATATGCCCCTTCTTTTTGCACAGAATTATTGATTTAATGCTAAAGTGGCACACAAAACTTGATTTTCACATTTTAAAACTTCGATTTTCTACGTATCTTACACCTTTTATTAATTAAATTGCACAGCATCATTTTAATCGTTTTCAATCGCAGCAGGCGCTGATAGCACAGTGTATACATACATGATTGCAGCGTTTTTAAAGTGAACTTTTGCAATTTATCTGATAAAAGGTGTAAAATACATAGAAAAACGGTAATTGTCTAGAAAGTGGGAGCAACTCCGATTTTGACAAAATTTGGCATATGGGGTTTTTTGGGTCGCTGATCACGAATCAAAAATTTTTTTCGAAAACGTTTCGTTTTCGAGATATCCATCATCAAAGTGGAAAATCAAACTAATCTTATTTTAACTATATTAGACCTTTTATCAAAAAAAATGTGAAGACTTCCTTTAAAAAACAAAGGAAGCTATGAAACACTGCCCCGACGCATTCGCCATAACATGGGACGATTGAAAGTGGAGGTATGTAATTTAATTTAAAAAAAAATGTTAAAATAAATAGAAAACGGAATTTTTAAATTTTAAAATCAAAGACTGTGTTCCACTTTAGCCTAAAATCAAGAATTGTGTGCAAATAGAAGGGGGAATATAGTCAGTGCCGTATTAAGCACTAGGCTGAGTAGGCTACAGCCTACTGCGCCGTAAAAAATAGGCGCCAGACAGGGAAGATTTAAAAAAGTTAATTTTTAAACCCCTCATGAACAACCCTGGTAAATTTTTTTTTCTTGTATGCCAAAAATTTATTTTGGTGCATAGGAGGCGTCTCCCAAATTAGTTTAAAATATCTAAATTGGTATAGAAGTTATTATAAAAACACACAATTTTTTAAACATTGTAACACCCCTGTAGTTCTAAAACTAAGACGTTTAGGACATATGTTCATACGAACTTTTTTCATATATTTTTGGGTAGAATTATCCCATTAAAATATACGAACGGAATTTCCGGACACCCTGTATGTTTATATGAATTTTTTTCTAAAATAAGCTAAGGAATCATACCCTGTATTTTTAGCCATCAATTAAATTACACCCTGTATAAAAAAATCTTTTGTGAGAACTTTACCGATCTGTGTCCCAAAAATAAAGACATTTAGGGTATAGGTTTATTTAAACTTTTCTTCTTAAAATCACTTAAGAATTTACACCCTTAAAAGAAAGCATCTTGTTGTGAAGCACCTGTTTTTTTAACACGCTTTTATTAGCTTGGGTTGTATGCAAAGAGAATGGAGAGGGAGAGAAAGAGTTGATTTACCCCCACCAATTAAGAAATGGCACACACCTGCGACTAGTGATTGTGTTCAGCGACCAAAAGAGCTCGTCAAAGTTTTATTTTATTCTTGCTTAACGTTGGTAAAAAGGACGTGCTTGATTAAAAGTATGGATTTATTTATAATTTTTTTGTTTCAGTACGCACTTTTTACGTAACATTTTTGTGTCTGAATTAATACTATCAGCCAAATATCTTGCGAACTTTCACCGGTTTGATGGTTAACTTAACACAGCGGGATTACTCGTCATGCGCATGGGAGGTTGTTTTTCCGGCTTGCTATTGGCTGTTACAAATGTCAAAACTCTTGACTTTCACATGTTCAATATGGCTGATGTTTTGTGATTGTTGTGGCTGTATATTTGTTTTGTGTTTTATTCGGTTTAATTTTACGTGTGACCTGTGTTATAGATATAAATTATTGAAACAAAATTTGTGGAAATTTATGGGTTTTTTAAATAAATTATTTTCTAAATTATTTACGTTGTTTTTTTTTTTTTTGAATAAAAACAAATTAACACTTTATATAGGATTTATTTATGTAACAAAACATTATACATCCGTAAAATATATTTAATAATATCTTGCTGGAGGTAAAAGTACAATGAACCAATAGAGGATTTCTGTGTGCGTCACTCTCTATTTAAAAAATTTGCTTGAACTGTAAAAGACAGACAAATGATCAGTTTAAAAAGTATTAATTGTGATAAAAATTATACTAAAGCGAAAAAATAAAAAGGCCTAAAGCCTAAACACTTAAAAAACTTAATAACTGACCCAGTTAAGTTACAAACCAAGATATAGAGTGTGTCTACTTAAGTTCGTACCATAAGGCAAACTTACTATTAATTTTACGAAAAAATTTAACCATTTGATATTAATTGTTTTTAGTGGTAGGTATATGAAAGATCTTAAAAAATATATATATATATAAATTTATATTAGGAGGAAAGTACACTTATTTTTGTCAATATTGAAAATTTGTGGAAAAAAATGTTTAGGATTAGAATTTTTTTCTGCAATAACGAATATTTTGAGCTTCTATTACAAAAGTATTTTATTTCAAAATAAGTATCCAGTAATGTGGAAACTTAAATTTTCATTGTTAATTAAAACCTACAATCTTATCTGCTTCCTCATACCTAAAAAAACAAGTATGTAGATATCGAATAAAATGGAGCAAGCACAATGGCCTATGGAAACTGAAATCCTACTACGCTTTTCTTAGTATAAGTAGGTAATATTAACTTATAGACTATAATACCTTTCAACTAAATAGGATCAACATAAATCTAAAATGTATTTGGTTGGTAAGTTTGAGCATGCTATTTTCATATATTTCTTAAAATTATACACTTCTTTTACATTTAGTACCATTTTTATGCTAAATAAGTAATCTCGCAATAAAAGTTTAGTTTTCAAGAAATAATTCTATTTAGATTTTTATTTTCAGTTCTCATTTCCCTAAAATTTACACCTATACATTTTTCCACATTAACCTATTCCAATCTAAGAAAAAAATAGTCTTCTACCAAATAGATTTTAATAGACCATTAGCATTAAATTACCAATATTTAGTCATTAAAATATTAATAAATTTCAGTATAAACCACATTTTACACTTTTTATTAATGTTTTATGTATATTTACTCAATAAATCAATGTTTTTGAATATACCGCCGATTTTGACATTGGGAGTGCGTATGCGCATGCCCTGCCATCCCGCAGACCCTTTCTTCAAATTGTGCCACTTTTCGAAACGGCGATTGATCCTCTATCCTTGTCTATTCTCTTTGGTTGTATGTATGTATGTAACGGAATCTTTTTAACACGCTTTTATTAGCTTGGGTTGTATGTATGTGTATATGTAACGGAATCTTTAAGCTTAATTTTCACCAACTTCCAGAGATTCGATTTCTTTGAAACTTTGCACACGTATCAAGGACCTATGACAATGCAATAATCTGCAAACAGTATCCCGTTATCCTGATTAGGATCGCCAGGATAAATAAATTCCTTTATAGATTTTCTATAGAGAGTATCAGAGAAAGAGCTAGTGCGCTATCTGCGCCTGCGTGCAGTTTCGGACGTACTCTCAGCATAAGGCTGACAGAAACTTGTTCGGAGTAGTTGCGTTCTGAAACCCCATGCAACAGTGAAGCTTTAAATGAAATGATTAGATTACGAAATAGTTCTTAAAACATTTCAATATCACATGTCCGCAGAAAACTAATTGATATATCGAACTAAAAATGAAAAATACATAATAGTTTAAAAAAACACGCTTTTACCGCCGAACTAAAAATTAGGAAATAATTTTTCATTACAAAGAAGTTTGTATTACAGTAATAAAAGGTCAAACAATAAATCATAATTATATACCTCAAAATAGAATTAAAATAAAATTTAAGATAATAACAGAATAATTCACTTCAGAATAAAAGCGTGGGGTGCTTAATATATTAAATGTTATAATTATTTCATTTGTAAATATCTATGAGGGAAAAGTTATGAAAAAATAGTAAAATGCACCCCACGCTTTTACTCTGAAGTGAATTATTCTGTTATTATCTTAAATTTTATTATAATTCTATTTTGAGATATATAATTATGATTCATTGTTTGACCTTTTATTACTGTAATACAAACTCTTTGTAATAAAAAATTATTTTCTAATTTTTAGTTCAGTTGCATATAAAAGCGTGTTTTTAGTTTTTAAACTATTATTTATTATATTTTAATCGAAACTTGACAGACAAGGCCGTATTAACTGTTTGAGGCGCCCAAGGCTAGGATTCCCGGAGCGCCTATTTTCCACCAGAAAAATATTTGAAGAGAAAATAAAAGAGCCTTACCTCCGTAGCGCCTATTTTGAGTGCCAGGCGCTTAACTTCACCACCCGAAATAAAATTTGATGACCAAAAAAAAGAAAAAAAAGGTTTTCCCTCCTTTTGCCTAAAATCCCCACCCGACCTAAAGTTTTTTAAAACTCCCTGTCTAGCGCCTTTTACTCCTTGCTCCTCTGTCTGGCGCCTATTTTTTCATGGCGCTCCTAGGCTGTAGCCTAGTCAGCCTAATGGTTAATACGGCACTGTTGACAGATGATACACAATATCGTATACAAAAGCTAAATTATTTATTTTTTTAACTTTTAGAGTAACTGAAGATCGCTTACGACAACTAAAAACCAAACAGTAGATTTTTGAGACAAATCTCAAGGTTTTAGGTAAACAGGAACTTCAAAAGGACGAACAGGATTTTATATCAAACGATTTGCAAAAATGGGTTAATGATGTTTCTAGAAATAGTAGAGAACTTGAAGAGCGAAAAACTAACCAGATACGGTACGTTTAATAAAAAGTATCGAGCTAGATATCGATGGGTTTTTGATAAAACATCGTAAGCGACATTCGTCAAGTTTAAAAAAAAACGATTTTTTCTTCTCATTGCGTTATTTTTAAACAAAAACCGAGAACTGAAATAAGCCGTGGACTAATGTATATAAAAAAATCAACAACTGTGTTTTAAAAAGAACGCAAAGGGAAGAAATAGTAATTTATGTAACAAGTGCATAAAGTGATTTTTATTTTTTTTTACGAATGGGAAGTTTAATAGCACGAGCCGTCAGGCGAGTGCGGCATTTCCATCAGTATAAAAAGACACTTTATGCATGTGTTACATACTATATTTTTCCACGACCGTATAAAAATTTCCCAAAATACCATTTTATACGCGTGTTATTTATCTAAATTAATTTATTTTAATTTTGGTAATTTTCTAGAAACCGGCGACAACTACGATTTTGACGAAATTTGGTATACGGGGGTTTTTGGGGCGCTGATCACGAATCTGAAAGAATTATTTGGCGGAAACGTTTCGTTCTCGAGATATCCATCATCAAAGTTCAAATTTGAACTAAGCTTATTTTCAAAAGGTCATTGTTATTTTCACTATATCCCCTTCTTTTTGCACACAATTCTTGATTAAAAGCTAAAGTGTCACACAGTATTTGATTTTCACCTTTAAAACCCCGTTTTTCTACGTTTTACATTATTTTTGCAATAAATTGCGTGGCTTTTCTTTGATAATGCGGCAACCATACATACACATAGGGCTTCATGGCACACTGGGATTAAAATGATTCAAAGTATAGCTATGCAATTTAATGCACAAATCAGAGGCGCATTTACATGATTGCCGCCCGTAGGCTATTTGATTTTCGCCGCCCCTTTCTTGATGTTATTTCCGTGAAAAAAAATTTTGAAGAGCAAAAAAAGGTCCTCACTTTCATTTCTTTCAACTGTACATATTAAATAAAATTAGAAATCCACAAAAATATTTAGAAGTACCAATTTTGCCGCCCCTTAACAACGCCTACCGCCTCCCTAAAAACGCCGCCATAGGCTTCAGCCTACTCAGCCTTTTGGTAAATGCGCCACTGGCAAAAATAATGTAAAATACGTAAAAACGGGGTTTTAAAAGGTGAAAATCAAATATTGTGTGCCACTTTAGCTTTAAATCAAGAATTGCGTCAAAAGAAGGGGAAATATTGTAAAAATAGGATTGGTTTAAATTTCAAGTCTGATGATGAATATCTCGAGAACGAAACGTTTCCGCCAAAAATCTTTCAGATTCGTGATCAGCGCCCCAAAAACCCCCGTATACCAAATTTCGTCAAAATCGGAGTTGCCGCAGGTTTCTAGAAAATTACCCAAAAATGTACTTTAAGCCGTATTTTCAATAGTATAAAACTTATTTATCAGAGCTAAAGTGGACTTAGTAAGCTACCACTCTATATTAAATCTGCAAAAGAAGGGGAAATATGGTGAAAAATAAGGTTAGTTCAAATACCAACTTTGATGATGGATATCTCGAGAACGAAACGTTTCCGCCAAATAATTCTTTCAGATTCGTGATCAGCGCCCCAAAAAACTCCCGTATACCAAATTTCGTCAAAATCGGAGTTGTCGCCGGTTTCTAGAAAATTACCTTAATTTTTGCAGAACAGCCATTATATTGCAACAAAAAATCATAGCCTTCATATTTTTTAGTAGACAATTATTCTCTTCATAACTATGTATGTACTGACGTTTTTTAGAAATTGTACTAAAACAGTATAAATTTCCTTTTAAATTTTTTGGTTATTCAAATTCATTATTACTATTAATTTTCAATAATTTCTATTAAATTTGTTTGCAAACTGTCAAATTTTAAAACGAGTGACACATGAACTAAAAGAAATTATGACGAAATCAAAAATAACTTGACCGTTTGGTTCAGTTGATGTCGCGTTTACCGTTACATTGCATAAATTGATATTTAAGTTTATTGTAGTTGGCATTGAAACAAAACACTAATTTAAAGTGTGAAAAAGAGATTCGAAGTTTTAAAAAAGTTACTTTTTGTAACACTTTATGTAATGTACTAGAATGGCGTACTTTAACTTCAGGTTAACGGGGTCGTGGAAAGAAATCGTTTTTTCTAAAAACTTGACGAATATTGCCACGATCCCAATCAGCAAAAACTTTCCACTGGGCAATCCTCCATATAAGTAAAGCACGGGTCTAGTGATGCTTTATGTCCGCTCCACAGCTTAACCATTGTTTGGTAGTGTATCCCAGCTCTGCAGCAAGGTCAAGAAATCGTGGCGACACATGCTTTACTTATATGGGGGATTGCTCAATGGAAAGTTTTTGCTGTTTGGGATGTTTTGTCAGAAACCCATCGACATCCGTCAATGGTAATTGACTCGAAAGTTGCGGCAACGCCATTTAAAACAAATTTGGTATTGGAGAATTTTAGTTACGCGCCCCTATCGGATACTTATTAAACCCTTTTGGAGCACTATGACATTTGTTTGTCATATTTTGTTTGCTGTTATTTGAGTTAGTATCGTATTATTTTAATATTTTTTATGATTTATTGAATGAATGCAATAAAAAATGGAAAAAAGTCTATCTACAATATGTGCATCATGGATTTTGTTAAAAATTTTGCCATAAAGAAAAAGTCGGTTTTGTTGTGTCTGCAGTTCTAGCCCAAATAACTATGAACCTACGTTTCGTGGCTTTATATAAAATTAAACGCGGATTGTTAACCATCTTTGTTTTATTTAAGTTCTTCGACAATGATGTTTTGTATATATTTTTTTTGAAATTTAATGCCTTATTTTCAAAAATGTTTGTTACTAGCCAAAAAGTTACAAACGAAAAATCAGGAAAATCTGTAACTAAAAATTTTTCCCCAAATGGAATACAAATGAAATACCCATTTTTTTTTTATTATATGTATACATATACAGACAGAGCAGTGCCCCGGGGCTTCTAAGGTAAGGGGGCCGTTCGAGTCTGACTTAGTACTTAGTAAGTGGAAATAATGGGAGTGGTAAATTTTTTTGCATATTTGAAATAATAATAAAGGAGAATGGCAATATGAACATTTTTATTTGGGTGGAGTACGTCGAATAGTGTAAAGTTCTCGCCAGCAGAGAAGATGCCACGGCGTCTCACTTTCAATTATTCTCCTTTTTGTTGCTCGCACACGATGTAAACGACGCGTTTAGACAGCGATAGTTAATTGCCGTCTTTATTTGTATGACGCTTGTGGCATCTTTGTAACTGGTTTTTAGTCTACAAACGATTGTAAATAGTGTAGTTTGTTGGGGCTCTCCTTAATTTTTTTGGCCCAGGGCCTTTGCTTACCTATTACTTAACTTCTTGATGTGTTTTATTTTAACAAGGTGAAGACCTTTCTTTTGGATTGGAGTACATCAAAATTGTAAATGCTTTACTTGGGGCCATACTTCATTTTTTGTCCCAGGGTCCTGTTAACGTAGCTACGCCATTGGTTTCCTTTTTCACATGAACATCACTGTTTCCCTATTTGGGTGCTTGTGCTACGCACCGAAATAGCGAATAGGCTTACATCTCTTACGTATAAAATTATATAATTTATTATAAACAAATGTAAATCTTCGTACTACATCTAAAATGCTAACTCCATTTTCATTTAAAATACGACCTTATATTTTTTTAGATATGACGTGAAAATTCGTCAATGTGACCCTCAGCCGGAACCGCTAAACCTTGTAAAAACAAAAATGAAAAGAGAATTTCTTCCACCGATTATAAAGCTTGGGATAAGTTCGACGCCGATACAGAAATCATGAAACAAGAGTTGGAAGAAGAAAAAATGCGACAGGAGGCAGAAAAAGCTCAAAAGCTGCTGAAAAGCTAAAACAAGAAGCTGAAAGATTTGTGTACGCAGGTACCAGTTGCCAATCACAAAGTACCAGCCACCAGTCACATGGTTTCAGCTCGAATTCACAAGGTACCAGCTCTCAGACGTCACAAAATACCAACAATCAATCACAATTTTTTATGGGTGGTCTGAGCAGTACCAACAAACAAAAACTTAAGAAAACAGTTTCTTTTAACCAACATTCCACTGAAGCTGAAGCTATCTTTATCTCAAACAGGGAATTGGAAAAAGGAAGGGAATTTTTCAAAAGTGGTGATTATGAGCTTGCTTTGCAGTGTTTCACTCAGAGTATTTTGAGTAAAGCGAATGTCATTAATTTGAATAATAGAGCACTGACTTTTTGAAGTTAAAAAGTTTGAGGAAGCATTGGCGGATTGCGAGAGAGTGTTGGCTATAGACGGGAAGAATTTGAAGGCAATGTTGAGGAAGGCACAGGCTTTTGAAGGTAAAAACGGGTTTTTGGTCGATGTTAGTGCATACGTATAATAAAGTCATTTTTGGGGCTGTGATAGTAATATACAGGGTATCCAGTAATTTTACTAACAAACTCTTAGGACGATTCTCCAATCAAAAATAAAAGAAACTCTATGTGTTCAACGTCCTACTTTTGAAAGTACAGGTTGTTAAGATTTAAAAAAAAATGTTTTTTTTCTATAATTACTTTTATCAAAGACAATTATAGTTGTACCATTAAGTATAATTGATTTTGCTTTTATACACATTTAGATACTTTTGATAAATTTGGGCATAAAGCATCAACGAAGTAATAATTTTCACCAACGTCGTTCGTGCGGTATTAACGCTAAATTAAAAAAAAATGGTACGTCACTTCATTTACCTAAATAAAAAATACTTTTTAAACTCTTGTTTAGTGTTGGGAAATACGGTGATTTTTCGGTAACCGGTGAACCGGCGACAGTGATTTCTAAATCACCGTGATTTTAAACAGTGATTTCAATCACTGCAGTGACTTGAATATACATAAATATTTAACTAAAAATGGAAATATCTAAACAGCTTGGTGTCTAGCTCGGTTTTTCATGCAGCATAATATTTAATGATTTTATAAAACTAAATATTATGCTGCAAATTAAATTAACAGCAATATTACGAAATCTACATTTTTTGGTCTTTTACATGGCTTGGCGGTGCCCGCGACCCTCCACGCCTAAAGAATATAAATATCATATCAGCTTAAATCACTGTGTCGATGCCACCCTTTATCTATGGTCGATGCCGATTGCAGTATTCGCTTCGATCACTGATCACCGTATTTGCAAAAAGTAAATCACCGGTAGCGCCAGTGATTTTCCATTCACCGGTGAAATATGGCGGTTATTGATATATCGCCCAACACTACTCTTGTTTAGTTTGGAAAAAAATTAAACCTTGACTTATTCGATGTCTGTTTTTGCGTATATAAATACATACAATTTTTTGCATGGTTATTTCATATCTGATTACTAATATCAAATTCTACATTAATTTATGTCACCTTTTTTATCATTATTTAAAGGAAAATAAATTTACTACGAGAAAGATAGGTCAATACAGGAATGTTTCAACTTTTAATTCAAAATAATAATGGGTAATTAGCTAGCGTCTTGACCATTTCAAGAAATCGTTTGTATTTACCATAAATTAAATTAAAAAAGTCAAGAGATCAAATTTGCTCTAAACATAACGGAAATCCGAAAACGCATTTTTATTTTAGGAAAATGTTGTAGCATACCATTTTTTTTAATTTACAATAAATCCCTTACGGACGACACTAATAAATGGGTTTTTTCTCTCCGTCAAAAAATATTCTTTGGGGCGTCCATAAATTACATCGAGGCGTTTTTTTCCATTTTTGAACTCTCGCTCCCCCTAGTAAGATTTGCCTCAACCCCCTTTCCATCCCCCAATCTCTACACGTGAGATTTATGGGAATGTAAAAGGCACCATTCCTCAAACCGAAATTAATTTTATCGTCGAAATAATTTTTAAGAAAAAAACAGGGCCTCCAGCCAAAAAGTGACACTGCATTATAGGATACATTTTTCCTGGGAGGACCTGCATAAATCTCGTTAACTTTATCCTGTTTCTAGCGACAAAAAAATTACTTGAAATTTGCACAGACCCCCAGTCCCTCCCCCAGGGTGAGATTAAGTCAGATTTAGGTCGACTCCCCCTAAATGCCGCACGTAATCCCTCCTTTGATGCCTACGAGACGTCCCCCATATTTTTCAAATGTATCTTTATTTTTAAAAAGTTATTATAAAAACCGATTAATTCTCTTAAATTTTAATAGTAGTTCCAAAAGTAGTACTTTTAGGACATATCATTATGTTCTGAAGAAGTTTTTATTATTATTATTTTTATTGTAGAATCATTTCATATTATTGGTGGGTGAGTGTGAGTTACTGGACACCCCGTATAAAAATCAAATTATTTATCATATGGTGAAATATTTACATATCAACAACCAACTTCTAATGTTTTGTTATCTGCATATTTTACCTGCTTTTAGGTCTTAAAAAATATGAAGAAGCTTTGGATTGCGTCGACTTGGTCATTGAAAAAGACCCCAATAATTCAATTGCACAAGAGGTGGCTGAAAGAGTAAGAAAGTTTTGTAGAAACGTTCTGAAAAATACAAGAATGAAAATTATTGAAATCGAGTAAAAACGGCGGTGGTCGGTTTTAGTTTCCTTATTTACAAACCTAATTCTATTATTATTTAAATATGTTCTTAGGATATTAACAAAATAAATACTACAATTATTTTACTAGCTTTAATGGACCATACCCACCGAACCCTTAAGTCTTAGTCACTTTATTATCTTTGAAAATAAAATAAAAATAAAATTTAAAATTTACCTAAGTAGTTTTAATTACATTTTAGAGTTTAGCATATTTTCCTACCCCACAGGGTTTATCTACCATAGGTACCGACAACAATTTGTTAATGAGTATCCTTCTAGGTACTGTCTTGCAGGCAAATAGTTTTGGTTAATATTATCTTCAACGGACAAAAATATTTAAAGTCCCTTTAAAAATTGCAACGTTGTCATATTGTAAATATATTCTGTATGCCATGCGATTTTTACTTTGTTGATTTTTATCACTAAATTAATCTTAACTTTCATTTTAAAATGCTTAAATATTAAGCTAAGCTATTTCTTATTAAAAAGAAAATATGTCTGATTGTAGTGGACAACCTGTATACCAAATATTTAAACCCATTTACCGGGGATACACGGTCATGCAAAACTGTCACATCTGTCAAAAAAACCAAAGCTTGCGCGCAAATTTGACCGTTTGTATTAAAAACTGCCACATCTGGCTTGGCATGCGACTCGATGTCCGAGTTTGATTTTTCGTTCGCGCGTCGTGCAAACTTGTGCATGTGTAGGACACGTCAGTTAACGTTTCAGTTTAGGAACGTCGCTTACGGGGTAAAATTGTATGTTTTGAGTTAACAAAATGGCTTATTGGCGCCAGGAAGATGTATTGCGTGATTTTATGGATATGTACCAAGGTTATTCATGCTTTTGGAAAGTTAAGTAATGAATACATTGACAAAAATGAAAAAATCTTTTCGCCAAATTACGCTTATGCTCAAGTTGATCACACCACCAGCTGCCAAAACTGACGCTGAACTGAGAGGTACATTTGAATCGTGTCTATCAAAAGCGTCATTTGACATTTGCCCTCATGCAAACCTGAAACGCACTTGCATGAAAGCAAATGTCAAATGAAACCTTTGATAAACACGATTCAAATGTACCTGTCAGTTCTGCGTCAGTTTTGGCAGCTGGTGGCGTGATAAACTTAAACATAAGCGTGATTCAGCAACAAGGGTTTTTTTTATTTTTGTCAATGTATTAATTACTTTTAACTTTTCAAAAGCATGGATAACCTGGTACATATCTATAAAATCACGCAATACATTTCCTGGCGCCAAAGAGCCACTTTGTTAATTCAAAACCAACAATATAACGCCGTAAACGACGTCACTAAACTGAAACGTTAACTGACGTGTCCTACACATGCACAAGTTTGCACGACGTGCTCCCCAAAAATTTAACTCAGACATCGAGTCGCATGCCAAGCCAGATGTGACAGTTTTTTAATACACACGGTAAAATTTGCGCGCGAGCTTTGGCTTTTTTGACAGATGTGACAGTTTTGCATGACCTCGAATACACCGGTTTTGATTTTTGCATGTGTAGGACACGTCAGTTAACGTTTCAGTTTAGGAAGATCGTTTATACGGGTATATATTGTTGGTTTTGAGTTAACAAAATGGCTCTTTGGCGCCAGGAAGATGTATTCCGTGATTTTATAGATTGGTAATCTTTTCGCTGAATTACGCTTATGTTCAAGTTGATCACACCACCAGCTCCCAAAACTGACGCTGAACTCACAGGTGCAACTGAATCGTGTGTATCAAAACCTTCATTTGACAGTTGCTTTCATGCAAGTGCGTTTCAGGTTTGCATGACCGTGTATACCAAGGTTTTAGGACTGAGAAGGTTTAAGAGCAATATGTTCAGTGGCGTAGCTACTATATGGGTCCAGGCAGAGCAGCGCCCCGAGACCCCCAACCTTAAGGGGGCCTTGGAGTTAAGAGAAGCCTCCGGGCTTTGTAGTGAAAAGAAAATGTGTGAATGCAAGTAGAAATATTCTTTTTGGACCTCGTTAATGAAAATAACTAAGAAGAAGAGAAATGTATGGTGACTCTTAAGGTGCAAAGAGGTGGAGACCTTTTTTTGGGTTCTCACTTTGCTTGGGATTAGGACCCTACTTTGTTTTTTTGCCCCAGGATCCCTTCTGACCTAGCTACGCCACTGAATATGTTCACCAGTTATCATCACTCAATCAGGGCAGCCATCGCGAGCCGCCACAATTCTTAAGAGCGCAATTTATGGTGGTCAAAGTTTAGTCTAAAAAACATAAAACTCCCTGAATATTATTACATTAATTGTGGATTTTTCAGAAACAGTTTCGGGTTCACAAAAATTCCAAAAACATAACTAAGTAGTAAGTTATAATCATTTTAAAACAATTGTCGATTGGGATTTCCGACCCAACCGAAGTACTGCTCCACTTTGCTCATAGGTCATGACCGCCCTATAGTTAATACCTATGTATAGAATTTATCTATACTTAATCTATCGCAAAATTAAAAAGCCATTATCATTTGAGACAACCCATTATAAAAAAACAAATAGATAGCCTTATTTGAATATAATGAGTTTTATATGTTCGTTTATATTTTATTATTTATTGTCCCAAACGTAGGTATACTCTTTTATCTTTGTGCTTTTAGTTATGCTTTTATTAGCTTATAATACAGCAAGTTAATTAACACATTAGCAATACTTAAAAACAGTTAAAGGTAATAAAAATATAGGAAAATAAAATAATTCTGCTGTCTTTAAATCTGCTTCTGCTTCTTACGATCTTCATAAAATTTTAAATTTCTTTTTACAGATCCAAACATTTAAATACTTTTTTGGAAGAACACTGTCAATAATTTAAAATTGTGGTTAATAAAACATTTTTATAGCGTTCGACAAAATACACTTCTGGACAAAAAAAAAAGACAAACATAAGTTTGTTTAAATTTAATCTTAAATAACTTTTTTCATTTTCTGACAGATTCTAATGATTTTCTGGTCGAGTTGTAGCTCCTTCCATTATTATTATTATTTAATATGGGAATTGAATTTTTCTTTTTTTTTTTTTTTTGATTAGGTCTTATACACAGGGCCGTATTAGGGTATAAGGCGCCCCAGGCTAAAATTCCTAGAGCGCCTATTTTGCACGAAAAAAATGTTTGAGGAGCAAAAAAAAGTCATTCTCTCCTTTTTCGCCCCTATTTCATTTGTATTTTTATTTCAAAGCACCTTATTCACAGCGAAACAGAGACATTAGTTCTAATCCCCACCCGATCTAAAAAATTAAAAACTCCCCCTGTCCCTAGCGCCTACGTGTTTCATGCGGCGCCCTCAGGCTGTAGCCTAGTCAGCCTAATGGATAATACGGCACTGCTTATACAGGGAGAGCCAAATGTTGCATTTTGCCCAAAATTTTGAGACACCCTGTATATGAGAACTCTATCAGTGTATGGATTTTAAAGCCCTATCTTTTCTTAATATTTTCTTTTTTTATTTATATCAGCATCCCTATTCTAAAAGGAAATACAAATTTTAAAGAAAATAATGCAATTTAATTATGATGGTCGTAATATACACTCTATGGTGAACATACTGGGAAAATTTAAGATTTGGATGGTTATAAAAAAAAACTAATAAAGATAACTATGACATATGTAGTATTTTTTAAAGGTGTTTAAAAGACCTTTTACTGATGATTATATAATATACAGGAAGTTTTTTTTTGAAATTTTACTTTTTGTCGTACCCTTTAGATCTTAAGATATAACAAAAATCTGATTACTGATTTGGAAACTACGAAACTGACTTACCAAAACCAATATTTTTATTTATTTTTGTCATGAAAAATAAAAAATTTTAAAGGAGATGTAAAATTATACCTCGTCGCCCGATACACAAATTTCATTGTACTATTTAAAAATTTGTATTTCCTTTTAGAAAAAAGATACTGACAGTGCCGCATTTACATATTTGCCGCCCGTAGGGTATTAATTTTAGTCGCCGATCGAAATCAACGAAATTAACTAAACAATCCTATCCAGTTTTTTTCGATTTTCATTGAGAAACAATTTTGAGATAAAAAAAAGGTCCTCACTTTCATTTCTACGTACAAGATGAAAATCGACATCAACTACTAAACAATTTATGAAATACAAAATCTGCCGCCCCCTAAAAAACGCCGTCCTAGGCTCCAGCCTACTCAGCCTGCTGGTAAATGCGGCACTGGATACTGATATAATTCAGGGTCATCCAAATTAAGTGTCCTTTATTAGTGTTGGGCGATATATCAATAACCGCGATATTTCCACCAGTGAATTAAAAATCACTGGCGCTGCCAGTGATTTACTTTTTGCAAATACGGTGATCAGTGATCAAAGCGAATACTGCAATCGGCATCGACACGACACGCATTCGATGATCGCTGATGGCTAGTGTTGCGCGATATATCACTAACCGCGATATTTCACCGGTGAATGGAAAATCACTGGCGCTGCCAGTGATTTACTTTTGCAAATACGGTGATCAGTGATCAAAGCGAATACTGCAATCGGCATCGACACGACACGCATTGGATGATCGCTGATGGCTAGTGTTGGGCGATATATCAATAACCGCGATATTTCACCGGTGAATGGAAAATCACTGGCGAAGATCGAAATATGATATACCTATGAGTTATTATTTAAAAATAATATGTGAAGGAAAACAGTGATTTAAGCTGATATGATATTTATATTGTTTAGACGTGGAGGGTGGCAGATTAATATTAACCGACCGTAGAAATAAATTAAGTGCAAACAAAAGCTGAAAAACTAATCTTTCTTAATGCTAATTTTTATTTTTATTGGGAAAAAAGTAAGCTACGTGTTTGTTTTATTATTATATATTTAAAGAATTTAAAATTTTTATTTTGCGTTTTCGTTTTGCTTTTTAAAACTTGATTGATTATATAATATACAGGAAGTTTTTTTTGAAATTTTACTTTTTGTCGTACCCTTTAGATCTTAAGATATAACAAAATCTGATTACTGATTTGGAAACTACGAAACTGACTTACCAAACCAATATTTTATTTATTTTTGTCATGAAAAATAAAAATTTTAAAGGAGATGTAAAATTATACCTCGTCGCCCGATACACAAATTTCATTGTACTATTTAAAAATTTGTATTTCCTTTTAGAAAAGATACTGACAGTGCCGCATTTACATATTTGCCGCCCGTAGGGTATTAATTTTAGTCGCCGATCGAAATCAACGAAATTAACTAAACAATCCTATCCAGTTTTTTCGATTTTCATTGAGAAACAATTTTGAGATAAAAAAAAGGTCCTCACTTTCATTTCTACGTACAAGATGAAAATCGACATCAACTACTAAACAATTTATGAAATACAAAATCTGCCGCCCCCTAAAAAACGCCGTCCTAGGCTCCAGCCTACTCAGCCTGCTGGTAAATGCGGCACTGGATACTGATATATTCAGGGTCATCCAAATTAAGTGTCCTTTATTAGTGTTGGGCGATATATCAATAACCGCGATATTTCACCAGTGAATTAAAAATCACTGGCGCTGCCAGTGATTTACTTTTTGCAAATACGGTGATCAGTGATCAAAGCGAATACTGCAATCGGCATCGACACGACACGCATTCGATGATCGCTGATGGCTAGTGTTGCGCGATATATCATTAACCGCGATATTTCACCGGTGAATGGAAAATCACTGGCGCTGCCAGTGATTTACTTTTTGCAAATACAGTGATCAGTGATCAAAGCGAATACTGCAATCGGCATCGACACGACACGCATTGGATGATCGCTGATGGCTAGTGTTGGGCGATATATCAATAACCGCGATATTTCACCGGTGAATGGAAAATCACTGGCGAAGATCGAAATATGATATGCCTATGAGTTATTATTTAAAAATAATATGTGAAGGAAAACAGTGATTTAAGCTGATATGATATTTATATTGTTTAGACGTGGAGGGTGGCAGATTAATATTAACCGACCGTAGAAATAAATTAAGTGCAACCAAAGCTGAAAAACTAATCTTTCTTAATGCTAATTTTTTATTTTTATTGGAAAAAAGTAAGCTACGTTTTGTTTTATTATTATATATTTAAAGAATTTAAAATTTTTATTTTGCGTTTTCGTTTTGCTTTAAAAAGTTTTTTATTTTATATTTATATTTTTTAACACATTAAGCTTTTTGTTGTTACACATTAAATAAAAAATGATTATTTGAGTTACGAGCCCAAAAAATTTTAGATTTCGTAATATTACTGTTAATTTAATTTGCAGCATAATATTTATTTTTAGAAAATCAATAAATATTATGCTGCATGTCAATGAAAACCGATAAGAGCTGCATAAATAATATATTCGTATTCGTTGTCAGACACCGAGCTGTTTTTATATTTCCATTTTTAGTTAAATGTTTATGTATATTCAAGTAACTGCAGTGATTGAAATCACTGTTTAAAATCACGGTGATTTAGAAATCCCTTACGCCGTTTCACCGGTTACCGAAAAATCACCGTATTTTCCAACACTATCCTTTATGGGTAACTTCTGTTATTATTTGAAATACGAATTGTTTAAATTAGTGGAATTTTTCATGCTCTTTAAGACTGAAAAACAATTGACAATCGGGTTTCTGAGTTATACAGCAAAATACCCTTTTTTAAATGGAACACCCTGTATATTTTATCACCATTATATTAATCTTGATGGAAGGAGCTACAACGGGACCAAAAGTTAATTGAAATCGGTCTAAAAACCAAAAAGATATTTAAGATTAAATTTGATCAAAATTTTTGTTTGACCTTTTTTTTGTCCAGGAGTGTATCAAAATTGTTTCTTTATAATTAAAAATCGTTTGGCTAAAAAAAATGTTTTTGTCTTAATTAAAATATCTGACACCTAACAAATCTTTATGGTTTTTATGACCAAGTTATCAATTAATAACAACTTACTTTGTAGTAAAAGTGTAATAAATTATTATTTACACATCAATAATTGGTTTTTGAAATTCAAAATAAAATATGAGGCAATCATTTAAAAAAGTTGCAGAACACTTTTTGAATTTCATTTGGTAATGAACGTGTGCAAAATACGTTTATTTGTTTATCAGGCACTCATAAACATTTTCTTATTATAGAAGGAACAGTTTAAAAATGTAAATTCGGTGCTACTTGATAAAAAAAAATCAGAAAAAGTTTAAAGCAAATAAATCGGCATGCTTGTCTTTGCGGCCGCCTTTGCTATATTTCTTTTTATGATATGCCGGTTGATGCACCTGGTCATCGCACTATGGGATAGAAATGAATTTTTTTGGTCAAAATTCTGAAACTTACCAATCTAACTTAAAATGGGGTGCTTTACTGGAAAAATATTATAAATTATTACAAATGCTTTTTGGACACCTAAAACTTATTATATGTTATTATAAATTTACACCCCACTTAACATTATTATTTTTTATTGTACAAAATAAACTAAAATGTCAGCTTGTTTGGTTAATTCGGTAGTATTCTAATCAGTAATCCGATGATTATTATCTCATATGATATACAGGGTACGAGAATAGGTATGATTTATTTAAATGGAATACCCTGAATATTATAATCACCACCAAAAAATCTTTTAAAATGCTTTTAAAAAATACTACATTTGATGTGTCTATCTCAATTAGTTTCGGAAATATGACCATTCAAATCTGAAAAATAATTTTAAATTATTCTTAGAAGCTTAATATAGATACATATTCCCAACCTTTTTTATTTTTTAACGTATAAAATAAATAAAAAACACTGTTTTGTTGGGTAGATTCTGTAGAATCCATATCTTTCATCAGAATGCTTTTATCTTTTAAGATATACAGTGTAGGACAAAACATATTAAATTTTAAAATGGAAAACCTAGTAAATTATTAAAAAATCTTGTATCTGTCCTTACACTCAGAAGTAGCAAAAAGTAGAAAGGCAATTGTAAGTACAAAAACTGATAAAGAAAAAGGTAAAAAATCTTTGACAAAAGTAGCGAGACTTCGCGAGACTACATCGGAAACACAACAATAGCTCTTAGTATTTAAACTCTTTTACTTTTTTTAGTAAACAAGGCTACTAATAAACTAAGTAGATTAAATGTTGTATATTTATGTTTACTTAAAAATACATTTTCAAGTTTCTTATTACCCCAATAAAAGTCGTCATATCCTTTTATAATTTTGCGTACATGTAGTTTGGAGTATCTACTTTGAAATACACAGCATGAGCCATTAAAATTTTAAAGTTGCTTTTTGGCCAAAATAATGGATTTCTATCCCATAGTATATCGGCGCGTCGCTGTAAAGTATAGCGGCGCCTTTGTATAAAATAGTCCGATTGCAAGCGGCCTTTTTTATGTTTTTTTGTATTATTTTCAAAGGGTACCGAATTTGCACTTTTAAAATGTTCTTACTATACCTTATTAACCTTTTTTATTTAACTACAAATTATTACTAAATTTATAAATAATTAAAAAATAATATATTTAAAACGAAATATTAAGTGTTTATTCCAAGGCTCAAGAATAATATTATATCAACTTCTTTATTATTAAATTATTAATTATGGATTGATTAGGGATCGCTTGGTATCTTTGGCTTTTTTTTTATGACGGCCCTCGAGGGTTTATATGGAGCCTATATAGTAGTCGGAGTACTAAGTACCATGTGTGTCTCCCGCCCCTCAACCCCCAGTGTGAGAAAGCCTACAAAAGACCTGAAGAAATGTCAGCTATACAGGGTGTTGCGATTATATTTTGACCCTTTTTAATAGGAAAAACTTTAGAAGAAATAAATAAAGATATCAAAATACGGTTTTCGCAAAAATTCTTAAATTTTTTAAAAGATTTTTATCATGTTCTCGCTATCTGGTTGTAATATTCAGGGAACACAAAAACAATATAGCCGACTTTCTAATACAGCGTGTCTACTTAAGTTCGCACCATATGGAAAACTTTTATTATTAATTTAACGAAATAAAAATATTTTTATAAAAAGTTCTGAACGCTCTATAACCTTAAATTCAACCGTCAGATATGATTTTTTTTCAGCGGTATACGAGGTATCTCAAAAATATAAATTTATTTGCTCAAGAGAAAAGTACCTTTATTTTTTCCAGTGTCGAATATTTTTATTGGAAAAAGATGTTTGGGATTGTTTACAACAAAATATTGTAGTCAGTACCGGCAACATAAAGAGATTTAATACTTTTCGCTCGTCGCTTACGCTTACTATCGTGGCCGCGGCCCAATGGACCCAAAGTTAGCGCACTCTATAGACCAGAAAATATTTAAAAAATTTTCTTCAATAAGTTTGGAGCTCATTTTCCCAATACTTTTGATTCGAGAACCAACTTACATGTGCCTCTGCATACACTGCTGGTAATAGAATGTGTGCTTGATACTGCAAATTTACGTAAAAACCAAATTTAGTTGTATAAATTTATTTATAAATAAATTTATAAAATATTAAAAATATCATTGCATTTTTATGAATTAAATCTTAATGCGTATTTCGATTTATTTATTTTATTTAATTGATGCATCCTGGCTTTTAAAAACAATAAAAATTATGTAACAAAGAGTTAATTATTATAACAAAAAGATTAGATAAAAAATTGCTAATATATTTGTTTGTTTGTTTGTTTGCTATTTATGTCCTGGCGCTTTTGCAAACATATTTATACCAGTTAATTACTTTAATTTTGTTTTTAAGAAAATATATGTTGAAACAAAATTATTTGTGATTATGGGCTGTAGAATGTGTGTTTTATTGATAAGTTTATTTAAAAAAAATGAATTATTGCATTAACAGTCATATTTTTATTCAATTTCTATGCTTAATGGTTCAAAAATATGATAAAAATACCTAATTAGTTTAGATGATATTTCAGAACTAAATAACATATTTTTTTACTGCACACGTCTACATCTTTATATATAGCCACCCTCAGACGGTCATTATTATTGTGCCAATATTAAAACTGATCAGTAATATGGAACGTATAAAAAGTATATTGAAACACAGCCCCGAATTGTAATATTTTTAAGGCGGGGCAAAAACTGCCCTATGCCGCTGCTCGGTTTTGTGCTGATTACTTGGCGCCCTATGTATAAACTATCCCAAATGAAAAGTAAAGAGCGCCTTACCAAGCGCGCCCTGTTCCCATTACTTGGTGCCATATGTAGGTATATATAATCATTCCAGATCGCAAACACAAGTTCTCACTGTCCAGTGCACGCCTGGTCTTGCCTAATTTTGCTGCCCCTTAAAGTCATCCGAGGCAGACACCCCGAACTCCCCCTCCCCCTCCTAGATCCGGGTTATTGAAATTGAATAGTTCAAGTGTTGATTGAAAGAGTACTCTTTCAATCAACGGTCTAAGGTTGAAATATTATTATTATAAGGTCATGTCACTGTCATGATATATTGCGTCAATAATATTGACCGTCTGAGGGATGCTTATCAAAAAAATTTGCTACGAA
>JACEGR010005808.1:0-68458 GCA_014170235.1 Listronotus bonariensis
TGGCCGATAATACGTTTACAGAAAAATATACAAATTACTTTAATAATAAACCATATTCTGCAAAGCCCTACTACGAAAGAATTCGAACGTACCTTAATCATCTTGATACCGAATTTCCAGCAGTTTTTCCGAGAATATCGATCATCCACCACCATGGACAATAAACGTTCCTGAATGCAACACCTCTCTAACATCTTTCGATAAACATAACACCAGTAATACAGTAATCTTAAACGCATTAAATAGTTTAGTTGATACAAAATATAACTCCTTCGCAAAAGTATTTACCGACGGCTCAAAATCTGAGAATGGAGTTGGCGCCGCATTTGTATCACCGTACTCCACCTTCATGTTTAAATTTCCATCCCACACTAGTATATTCACTGCGGAACTTTATGCTCTGTACCAAGCACTAAAACATATAAACTTGTCCACTTTTTCAAAAATTTTACTTCTTACTGACTCTCTTAGTTCCCTCCTAGCAATCCAACACCTATACCCAAAACATCCAGTGGAAAAATTAATCAAAACAGAACTTTTACGAGCTCAGGAACATAATAAAAATATCGAATTTATTTGGATACCTTCGCACATCGGTATTCCGGGAAATGAAGATGCAGATGAAAGTGCGCGAAGTGCAATAACTAGTGCGAACGCCGAACTGTCTCGCGTTAGTGCGCCCGGAGACATTAAGTCATTTTTTAAAACCATAGTGTTACGCCAATGGAAAAATGAATGGGATATTTCGAGAACCAAGCTTAGATCAATTAAAGACGATGTTAATCCATGGAAGCCTAGAACCAGCAACCGACGTTTACAGGTTATTCTCACACGCCTTCGTCTAGGGCACACGAGATTTACCCATTCCTACTTATTTTCTAATAGTGACCCACCCCTGTGTGATACATGTAATTTAACAAACAGCATCTCTCACATATTAATTAACTGTCCTAAATACGTTAGAGAACGATTGTCTTACAATATCCCAAACAGCCTTCTACAACTTCTTGGAAAAGACTGCCCAGTGGAAAACTTGGTGAACTATCTTAAAGCCATAGACATCTTAAACAAACTCTAATCCTAATTTATTGTACTTAGCTTATTTTATTGTCGCTAATAACCTTAAGGTGGATAAAGTAACTAATATCTTAACGAATTTTTTACACAAACCAATAACTAATAACTATCTAAATCATTTGTTTAAAAAACCAAACAATTTCTGAAAGAACACAATGAACTCATTGTGACTAAATCTGATAATACTAAAAAAGCGACATAAGTTTCAAGGGCATTTTAAGAGGTCTTTACTAGTATGCATCGTACTAAAATATTATCAAATTATACAGAGCGCTTTAAAAGTTATTCACGAAAAATCGATTTCTAGCTGCCCCCTTTAGGGGATCATATCTCCGCAGGGGGGCTTAAACGGAAACATTTTATAGGAACTTGTCGTGTTATTTTCATCTGTTCCATACGTGTGCGAGAGATTTCCCACATTTTCCCGGACACCCTGTATAAAAAAATAGTTTACCTAATAGCCAAGTTTAGAATATTTTCACAAAACTAATTAATTTTTACTGATTAATAATTTATATAATAAAAATCGTATATTGTTGATGTAAATATTGATTGCTCATTTTTAATATGACCTTAATATTGTCTTTTTATCACGACTTATCTTTAATGTTTATCTTATTTTCCCAAAAAACCGCCAAATCAAATCGGATCTTGCAAAACATGACCCAAATAAATTGTGACAGCATATTAAAATCCCAGTATTTTTCAAACGGTATTTTAAAATTAAATTTTTAGTAAAATAATATAAATGTCTCTATAACCTCGATATTATTTCACCGCTTAGTTTAAACACAGTAATTAATATCTTACAAAAATGGTAAAGTTATAAAAAACAAAAATAAAAACATAATATTAAAAGTGGTTATTTCAAAGAAATTAATATGTATGTATTTCACAGTAAAAATAAACTTACCGCTAAAAATATTTTCATAGCTTCGCACATAAATCAAATATATCGGTTTTGATGAATTTAGATTTTGATCAATACATCGAAATACACGCAAAAAGAAATGAAATATACACTCGGCTTTCTGATAAAATATTTGAATACGTGATTTAACTTTCATATTTTTGTTTGATATGTCGACAGAAAAATGTATTTTATTTAGGCTTAGGACATTGTGTTAAACTAAACATATTTATTCCTCAAAAATTACGGTGTGCTCACGGATTGGCTTAACTATATTTGAAAAAAATATATTTTTAATATTTCGAAAAAAACTTGTTCTTTATAAAAATTGTTGCTTGGTCTGAAATGCTAAAAAATATAATAACATTTGGCGTAGGATATACAGGGTGGTACAAAATCGCGTAAATATATATTTTTTTAATAATATATAAAAAAAAAACATATTTTTTAGACTACCTAATTAAAAAGTACGAAACCCTGGAAAGCATAGTCCGGAAGGGGGAGAGCTGGTTAATCGTCTTGCAACGAGACCAACAACAAAGAGCGCAAAACAAAGCAAAGCTATAACCTAAGTCGGTCTATATAAGGTCACGACATTCGGCCATATTGCTTTGACGTGTTATGACGTCACATCTCCCATTTTTCGTTGTTGTTCAGTCCCGGAGATATACAGTTTATTGTATTAGTAGAACAACCGTTTACGCAACAGTTTTTAATTGTTATTAAGTTGTAAATTCTTTTACTTTAAATAAAAAAACATATGGAATTACATCTTTCAACAAATGTCACTTCCAAAACAATGCCAAATGAAATGCGCAAATTCTAGATACCACTGGATTGATATTCAGCTTTGATTTTTACCCAGTCTTGCCAACTTTTCTCCGAGAAGTGCCCTTCCTTGCGTCTCCGACCTCGAACCGCCTAAAAGTTGAGGATATGTCGCAACCTTATAAATATAAACTAACCTTGGCTATAACCACTTTGTTGGTTGTATTACTATTTTACTTAAAACCACCAGCATAAGCTAAACGGTTTCGTTTATTGGCAATGCGTGGAAAGGAGACGGTCTGGAGACTAGCCAGTAAAGGTTAATTAGTTCTCTACAAATTCACCTAAAACGCAAGGGGACGTAAGCAACTCCTACGCATCTCCCATTTTCATTATTTCAAACGATATCGCTAATAAATCACGCCCACTGCTTTGATAGTGAATAATACAAGTTAATTTTTATTTTATTTTCTTTCGTCTTGCTGGAGGGAACTTATCAAGGTTAGCCCTAAATTCAAATAATATTAAGCGCCTTTGGCTCATCAGGGTATGCAAAAATAAATTGTCCAAGGACTTCTTGGGCACTATCCGCATAAGAATTTAATTTAATAGCTAGTAGAGAATTATTGCAAGTTGCCTTATCAAGCTCGTGTATTATTAAGACCGGCCTTATTTAAATAGTACTTGTACCCATAATTTAAAGTTATTGCAAATCATGTTGACAGTACCATTAACGTAAAAAAAAGGGGAAAAAATTTAGTAGTTTTTCTTTATTGTTTTGTGTTGTAGGGTTTTATTTAACACAAATACAGAAATAAATTTGAAAAAGCAAGGTTTTAAGTATTTTTACTTCTAAAAACTTTTCGCTTTTGTGTTCGGCAGCCGTTCGGTTAGACGAACAGTTCCGAAGTTAAAATGAGGCCAAAATTAGGCACGACCTAAAACCGACATAAATAAAGCCAGGCACTGGGAGTCCTTATCCTACCATGCATCTGCGCAAGCTCGGATGTCAAAATAGGGCCGGTATTATTAGTGCCTGGACTTATTTCACTGTGCAATAATTCTTCAATATTATCTTTTTGTTCGGTAGTGTACATGTTTTTAACTATTATTTACTGTTTACCGGCAAGGTTTAAAGGGTAATAAGAAGTCGTGAAAAATGCGTGCATATCAAAACAAATTCTGTGAGGTTTCGTGAGAGGCGGAGCATCAGTTCCACTTTGTCGATGCTTGACTCGCCAATGTACCATCTTAGATAGCTCAACCTGTATATTACGATCTTGAAAAAAAAACGACCTTTATAAATTATCATACAAAGATACACCCTCTTTTTCATGAACTTCGTTTTAATATTAAATTTTTAAGTAGAATATTATAAATGTATCTTTTGTTCCCAGCGGTTTTTGTTTCAGCGGTTTTTAAATTAGCATTACGGACATAAAAATTGTCAGAAATAAATCATTTTTAGGAAAACATTTTAAAACCCTCATTGTTATGTAAATTTTAAAGAGACTGGTGAATTGCTAAAATTAAAAGAAAAAAAAATATATTTAAACTAATTTGTAAGTATGGTTAATTTCGGTTAAGCAAATAGTCTTCGATGTAACTAATGTTTTGCATTTATTATTACTATTAGTAATTATAATTAAAATACTTTTTTATTTGTGTTAAAAAAGTATATATGTATATTTTATGTTTTTAATTTTCTAAGGCACTTGTAAAAGAAAATGTTCTTAACCCTTGCTTAAAGTGTCTTTTCCACACATAAAGCTTTTCCGAACTCCAATTCGCGTAGTTCGTCTAACTGCGTGCGGAAAGGATCACTTTAATAGCAAGAAACAACGGATATAAGGACTCACTTATTGATAAATTGTTAACAAAGAAAAACAAAAGTTAATTGCTAAAGAGTTTTATAGTATTACAGAACCTAAAAACAATAATTTTTAGTTTATTTAGTATATATACCAAACATCAGCAATAATGTATCCAATAGGCTAGATAAGTTAGGCTGTAAAACTGTGTCTGTAAATAAGAGTAACCTAGGTAGATTATTAGTTAACAATAAAGACAAAACAGAAAAATTAGATATGTCAGGGGTTTATAAAGTTAATTGCGCAGACTGTAATGCGGAATATATTGGTCAAAGTGGAAGGAGCATAAAAAACAGAATAAAAGAAACACAAAACATCAATTTTAAATGGTTTAAAAACACAGGCATTTCAACACATTGTATAGAACAAAACCACTGTATAGATCTTAATAATGTTAAACTACTCCATAGAGAAAACAAAGGTAAAAATTTAATTTATATGAACAACTAGAAATTAAAAATCACTTATAGACAATACAACTTTTTCTACCAATGATCAAATAAATTTCGCAGATATGCCAATTATAAATAAATTTATTACCACATCTGTTCCGCATAATAAAACCCCTAATAATATTTTATAGACCTTTTTGGGAAAAACGTGTTAAATGGTTCTGTTTGTAAATATTTCTCTTTTTAAATTTAGTATACGAACTCTTGATGAAGCTCTAGAAAGGCGAAACAATTGTAGAGTAATGCTCTAATAATTATTGAAACATTAAAAAGCAATTTTTTCTATTTAGTATTAATATTTAAAAAATGTTTCACAAGAAACCAACTGCGGATACAATTCAGTGTATAAAAATTTGGTGTTTCATAGTCTTTTGTTGGGTGCAAATAATACATCTGTTCCGACTCCCTGAACTTCCCGCAACTTGATATAGATATTGTTCGAAACTGTAACGTTAGGAGGCACCTGGGCACCTAGAGATTTTTTCTAACTGTAAAAATCCTAAAGTTATTACACAATTAACAACATTGGGGGTCAATTTGACCACTGCGCGCCTACTCAAGGGTTAAATCCAGACACCCTTTTTAAAATAAAATTAATGTGGCCGTCATGGACAATATCTATCATTTTTAATCCTATTACAATTTTAATAACTTAATTGCTTTATGCTACAACTGTAACTGAAAACATGATAAAAACTTTTATATTTGCGTTATGACCATAATAATCAATATTTTTTTAAATTAAATATAGCGTTAGTTCGTAAAAATTGTAGGTTGTGTATATCTGATTTTTCAAATAGTATTGTTCGTTTAGTCAATCTGTCAGTAACACGCCACAATGCGGAAAACCATGCCATACACGCGTTATACCTATTTTAATAAGATTGACCTGCAGCACGCAAACTAAATTCCATAGCAAAAAAACTAATAATGACATTAAACTGTGACTACCGGAAAATGAATTTTGTTTATGGTTTTATATAACAAAATTTATTTGTTTAAAAGAAGAAAAAAGGGTTGTCCTAGCTACCAGATCTCACCAATCTTTTCATTAACACGGCTGAAAAATAACCGGCTAGGACACTCTCACTTCGGGAAAGACTCGTAAATTCTCGGGATATGGGTGAGAATCTATCAAACCAGGGCAGTGCAGTACGTTACCCTGGCCTGATTTTAGTTTCGTACTGTCGTTTCAAGGTGAAGTACAGAGTCGTCCCAGTTAAGATTTAATTATATTTTACTTTGTCGTGTTTGTGTGTGTGTGTGTGTTTGTACTTTTGTACGGTATTTATAATGGAAATACCTAAACGTGGTAATGTATGCGCTGCAGCGAATTGCAAAAACAATTATTATAATTCTAAAAAGAGTTTGTTTAGATTTCCTTCAGATCCTAGAAGGTAAGTAAAGTAATTTTAGTAACTGTAGACATGTAGGGCTTACTTGTTTAATGCATCTTATGTAGTACTCTACTTTGGTCACTATAAACTGATAATGAATAGCTAGTAAGTAACTCTGGTTACTGCAGTTTTAAACGAATAAAATACATTTTTGTTGTGGTGACTAGGGTTACATGACTTTTTAAAGCACTGAAATACATTTGTTGTTCAGGTGTTTTCTCAATTTATAGTAACACAGTATAGGTAGTTATAATAATTATTATTCTATTTGTGTAACCAAGCGGCCACCGATTGTTTTTTGTCAAGAAGCTTGTTCCTCTGTATGATTGCTTTTAATGTGTAATGTAAACTGTAACCGATAATATTATGGTATTTTTTGTGTATCTGACAGCCCAGTCTGACACCCGTAATATTTGATATTGACAGACTGGGTTAAAGCGCCGCTTCCATATTTGGTGGTATGAATATTCCTGGTAAACTCGTCAAAAGGAACCGCCCTAAAAGTTTTTAAAAGAGTTATTATAAAAAATAAATTTTATTACTGGCCCATATATTTAACAGAAGGTTACAATTATATATTTATGTAACATATAATATTTTAGTTTTGTAAGTATTCTTTTGCAAATATATATTTTTTAATTTGTCTTTTCTTGTAAATAATAATTTAATATATGCAAAAAAGTATATTTTGGATATCATTTCATTTATTAGTAGCTAAACACAACATTAGTGTGCTAAAAATAATGTATAATTACCTGCCGGTAAATATGTTACTTTTTAAGTTATTAATAAAATAATAATTAAATCAGTGAAATTATACGAGATTCCCTACTACAAATAAATGGAGTAGATCATAGTGTTTCTATATTATGTGTTTTTACACGCCACTAAATAAAATACATTCTGTATAATGAAAATTATTATTATAAAATGCTTTCAATACGGTTCTGTGTAAGACTTTGCTTTTGTAATATTTAAGGTTATTGTCCAGAAAGTTGCGGCAACTCCCATTTTGACGAAATTTGGTAAACGTTGTTTTTTGGGGCAGGATTCTGAAAGAATTTTTTTCTTTCTCGAGATATTCATTATCAAAGTTGAAATTCAATCTACCCTTAATTTTACTATATTCCCCTTTCTTTTGCACCAAATTTGAACAAAATTGGCACACAATATTGATAAACATCTTTTTACTTATTTTACACATTTTTTTCATTAAATTCCAAATCTTTTACCCCTAAAACGCTGCATCCATTCATACACTTATGTGTATAATGTCTTTAGACATGGCGACTTGATTTAAGGCAAACCTTTTATATTAATACAGAAAGGCTTAAAATCAATTAAAAAAACATGGTTTTAAAAGGTTTTTTAGTGTTAAATGAAATAGTGTGTCCCAATGTAGTGTTATATCAGGAATTTAGTGCAAAAGAAGGGGGAATATAGTAAAAATAAGGATACTTTGAATTTCAACTTTGATGATAAATATCTTGAGAACGAAACGTTTCCAAAAAAATCTTTGAGATTCGTGATCAGCGCCCCAAAAACCTCCGTATACCAAATTTCATCAAAATCGGAGTTGCCGCAACTTTCTAGACAATTACCATATTTTAATATTTTAAATATATTTGCGACACATTAAGACTTATTTACTACAATTTTGTTACATTCTTTTTAAAATTAGTGAATCCGGTACTGTCTAGAAAAAATAAAAAACATAAAAATATTTTTAGTCCCATACTGTGTTCTCACCCAAACATCCATCATAATTGTCAAACCGTATCGTTCGGGAAATCAAAGGCGCCGCCGGAGAGAGTCACAGCTGGTTGTAGTTAAGCTGTGTCATTAATCTGGGCGTAGCGTATCCAGCGTAAATATTATAATTAAAATTTGATATACGCAACACTTTTATTATTACTTCAATCTTATGGTGTCATTACACAGGACCTCGCCATACACAAAGGCGTCCAAAAATTTGCGGCGTCCGGATATACGACGCCGTAAATATTTGACGCTGTTGTGTATGGCGAGGGCATACCATCGGACGCCGTATTAATATATATATATATATATATATATATATATATATATATATATATATATATATATATATATATATATATATATATATATATATATATATATATATATGTAAATATTAAATTTATTTTTAAGTTTTTGCTTTTGTTGTTAGTTGATTTTATACTGAGCTAGTTGTATGTAAATAAAAGAGATTTAACCAAATGTTTATAAAAGCTTTAAGGAAAAGAACAGTTTCTGCGACTTCAATATTTTAATTTATATACAGGGTGTCCGGGAAAATGTGGGAAATCTCTCGCACACGTATGGAACAGATGAAAATAACACGACAAGTTCCTATAAAATTTTTCCGTTAAAGCCCCCTGCGGAGATATGATCCCCTAAAGGGGGCAGCTAGAAATCGATTTTTCGTGAATAACTTTTAAAGCGCTCTGTATAATTTGATAATATTTTAGTACGATGCATACTAGTAAAGACCTCTTAAAATAGTACCCTTGCAACTTATGTCGCTTCTTTAGTTTGCCAGGGACGGTCTAGTTTTCTCACATTATTGATAATATTTTTTACGCCCTGTATGGTGAAGACACAAAAATATGTTTTTGGGTAGTTTAAACTTTTTGCTAAAAAAAAATTACTCTTTTTTGACATCAATAAAATGAGCTGTTTTCGAGTATTCGATTTTCAGTTGCTTATTCTAAAAAAATAAAAAAGTTACAAAACAGTCAGTGGCGTACATTTTTTACAATTATTTTCGATAAGATGTCCCGTGAGACGCCACTGGACTTAATAATTTTAATTTAATTGTGCCTAACTTAGGCCCTAGGCGCGCTTGTGGCGGCTTCGGTTGTATCGGCAAACGTCGATCACTGGAGTTAAGCAGTGAAATGCGCGCCCATAATTTAGATGGGTGTCCGACGGCAGCGGTGTTTCGGGCGGCGGCACACGGTGTTGTCTGCTCAGGGATGCGGACCGAGCAACAACCATCTAAGTTATGGAATGAATGGTGTGTGAATGAGAAGGAGTAGGGGTCAAGGTACAATAAGCCTTCAGGCTGCAGTGCACCACCTAGGGGGCGGTCGTCGGACCTGGGTGGGATGACCCCGAAAGGGTGAAAAAAAAAAAAAAAAAACTTAGGCCCTTATTACTAGAAATAACACTGAAAAATTTCAAGAAAATCGGTTTCAGGGTATTCCTAATAATGACAAAAGAAATATTTTTTAAAAAAGTTTAACACCCTGTATCTTGGAAACTATGCATTTTCGGACCCGTGTTTATAGAAACTTTTTTCATATTTTTCAATGAGCTCCTGAAATTTGGCCGTGCATTTTTCGAACACCCTGTATAAAGGTCGGATAAGGCCACAGTATAAAAATTATTTTACTCTATACAGGAGGTCTCAAAAAGTGTGACGTACCAAAGTTATATTTTTTTAAATGAAAACACCCTATATTTTATGACGGTTTTAGATTCTACATAAAAAAATAATTTAGGTTTGTTAATAGTACCAAGTGTCTAATTTTATTCGTTTTTGTGATATTTGATTTTTTTCCAAAATGCAGGGGTGCAATTAAATTAATTTTATTTTAACAATATAAACTCCTTAAACTTTAAAATTTGTTACAAGATTAGGAAAAGTCTGCCTTATCATACGTAGGTCATATCGAGATCATAGATTATACAGGGTGATCAAAAAATAATTTCAATTTTTTGAAAGTCAAATAGCAATATCTCTCTTATTTTAAATGGAACACCCTGTATTTTTTACACCACATGATGACAAACCAAATGTTCTTTCAAATGGTGTATAGGTTGCCTATACCTATCTTTTATACTTTTTAAGTAAATTCCGTTTTAACATATTTTTATTCCAAATGTCTATTTAAATGTAAGTAGGCTGTGATATAGCTATGCCTATTTACTAAGCCGTTATTGCAAAATGTAAATTTGTTGGAAAAAAGCACAAAATTAAAAGATTTTGTATTATCTGCCACTATTTTTAAAATTCACAGAAAAAAAATCATTAGTTGCTTATAATGCTACTTCCAATAACACTTATTTCAGCTGAATGTGGTAATGATAAAGCTTGTGTTTTTAAACAATCCTAATAACGCCTCTGGTCAGTTATGACGACATTCTGTGACCTATAACTCGTTTCTTCCATTATCCATAATCACTGTGTCAAATTTTTTAAAGCAACTATTAAGGTTATCAGATGGTTTCTCCTGGAATATTTTTCAGGATTAACTCTAGACTAAAGTAAACCATTTTTTTCACATCCTACCAGTATTATATCATCTTGTTGTTGTAGAAGAAGGGTTTTAATTTAAAATCATGGAAATTTCTTTTAAACTGACTAAAACACTAGTAATTAATAATTGGTCGTTGTTATCTTCTTAAGAAAAATATTGATGGCTGCTATGTCACAGCCAACTTTAATTTAAATAAACATTTGGACTAAAAATTTGTAAAAACAGATTTTACTAAAAAGCACAAAAGATAGGTATAGGCAACCTATACACCATTTGAAAAGAGTATTTTATTTGTCATCATGTGACGTACAAAAATACAGGGTGTTCTATTTAAAATAAGAGAGATATGGCTATTTGATTTTCTGAAAAATTGAAATAATTTTTTGATCACCCTGTACAATATTTGATCTTGATTTGACCTACGTATATTATGGCAGACTTTTTCTAATCTTGTTACACATTTTAAAGTTTAAAGTGTTAAAAGTGTTAAAGTAAAATCAATTAAATTTTACCTCTGCATTTTTCAAAAAAATCAAATATTACAAAAACGAATAAAATTAGATACTTAGTACTATAAATAAACTTGAGTTATTTTTAAAGTAGAATCTAAAACCGTCATAAAATATAGGGTGTTCCATTTAAAAAATATAACTTTGATACGTCACACTTTTTGAGACACCCTGTATAGACTAAAATAATTTTATACTGTGGTCTTATCCGACCTGTATATGTTCCAGTATTTACTTTTTTAAAAACCCCATGGTTATCCAGCTACAGACCGTGTCGAATATGGTGGGCCACCCTGTATACTGACCACTGGCACTACTCCACTTAGCCTCCCTAGTAGCAACGCCATTGGTTACTTACTAGGTATTTTCTTAATATGAAATGACCAAATTATAGAAAGGCAGATAAACTCCACATACCTATTTCTAACGAATTAATTTATGCACATGCTGTATTTATTTACATTTTTTGCTCTTTTTATTTTATTTCAACAATACAATGTAATTTTTGCTTACATTTTATTTCATTGTCTAATATAACTATTAAAAATATCGTGTTAATAAATATGACAAACAAAAACTAGTGCTTGTTATATTATAAATAATGTCAGGAAATAAACAAAAAAATTTTTGATAATTACAATTGACTACGATATTATTTTTATAAAAACATATAACTAATCCAAATATATGCCAATTTTCATTTTAACATAGATACAACTTGTTTTATTTAATATATATTTATTTAAAATCAGTGAGCTTTTAGAATAGTTATGATTAATTGTTATATATTAATTATTGCACTATGCTGTGGTGCTTTTGCAGAAAATAACCAAAATAAAGTAAGTCCAACCTGTTTTAATTATTGATGATTTTTATAAAATAAAATGTCCTTCTTTTGGTTTATACAAATGTTATGATTTTTAGATGAATAATCTAAAACTTAAAAAAAAGTTTAAATTTATTTGTTTTTAAGGGTTTCTATAAAGGTTAAAGAAAACAATTAAACTTTTATTTTTTAAATCTTATTATTAAAAAAACATATACATGATTAGCGTTTTTTTTTAAATACAAATACAACTATAAAAAATTTGGTACCAGTTTATATAGAGTTTTTAAAAATTATTGCGTTTTAAAGATGGCAGAAAAATTAGTTTTTATTATTTACCCTAAAAATCAAATGGGATCGAATAATAAATGTTTACAAAATTTACTGTTTTTGCATATTTTCACCTATTTTCAGAACTTCTAAAAAGGGTTAAAAAACAACATTTTTTATTCTTATCGACTAAAGTTTAGGTATTTTTTCATTAAACTTGCCGAATTTAAATAAAATAAAATCTTATAATACTATGTGCCGGAAAAGGAACATTTATTTAGGAATTCATGTTTTTTTTTTTGGCTTTCTTTGTACCCCAATACCAATACCTCAATAATTTCCTTATGGTTGATTTTTGATACGCCGGTATACAACAACCCTTTATTTTAAGCAATGAATCTTCTTCCTAAGTTCCAATTTTTAATAATTTATGTTTTATGTTTTAAAATCATATTCAACATTTTATTGGTTTACGGATTTTTTTGTTTATTTATATACCTATTTTATGACCATTTTTAAAAAGATTTATTCTAACCTGCCACCTAAATTTTGCACCAATAACAATGATTTTTTTAAATATTTAAAATTCTGATTTGAGTGGTATAATAAATTTACAAACTTGACTCTTAATTTGTCTGAGCCCTAGTATTACATTATACCGAGCTGTATTCAGAATTGACGCATAGCAAAGACATGCGCTATGAGCCAAACCTTATCAAAACTGAACAAATTAGTTTGGTCTCGTTACCAACACGGTAGACACTCTTTGTTTGACCCCTCCGTACAGTGCGGACGTGCGTAGAGGACTACAAAATCCCTCTTCCCGGAGTGGCTGTTAGAGGTGCCGTACGGACGTCTTTACCTTCGGGGATCAAGGAAAGATTTACGCTAAATTGACAGCATCTTTCTTCTGGATCTAAGCGTCGTGAGCGAAGATTCCTATAAACTGATGGTATCCTGTTTGGTGGTGAACACGAGGTATTTCTCAAATGACGGGAAATAGATGGGCGTGCTATGGGAACTGTCAGTAGTGAAAGTGAAGGTTATACGTAACACCAGTAGCAGGTATTGGTTTGACAGCCACAATTTATGCATTGCATCGATTGTAGAATTATTTTTGTTTTCTTTTTGGAATTTCTGGAAGCTACGAGGTCGATTATCCAGATTTTCCGCCGACGAAGCCCTGGAAAGCATAGTCCGGAAGGGGGCGAGTGGTGGATTGGACCTGAAGGGACCAAAACCAAGAAAAAAAATAGAATAGAATACCAACACGGTAAATTTTACCTTAATGTTGTCAATTCTGAATGCGCCCCTGATATTTTAATTATTATACTTACTATCCGAAATTTTGAAAACAGCCTCAACAGATAAAAACTTGATTACGTTATATCGGTATCCAAAAAAATATATCATTATTATAACATACTTTATAATATATAATTTTCACCAACTATAAATTTTAGAAAATAAAGGTTACCAACGTATATCTATGTGAATCAGACTCTGGCGAAAGTGATAAGAAAATAAATATTAAAAATATGGAATTGAATAATGTGGACTCTGATGAATATAAGTCATTATCAGGGGAAATAGAAGGTCCATCTGATTTAAATGAAAAATGGGAAGTAAGTATTCACTATCCAAAATAATTAGGTTACCATTTCCAAAAAAGTGCCATATTAGGAATATAGTACAATTATTCTATAATTTTTATAATTTAAGAGTAATTTAAATTTAAATTTTGTGCCTGTGATCATGGTTACGTGTATCCAAGTTTCCAAATGGTTAATTTATTAAAATTTTTAAATTTAATATTCTTAAAATTCCTTATCTACTATCAATGGTACAATAATTTCTTTTAATAGCAAATAATAGTTTTTCCTACTCGCATGAAAAAGAGTTTACTTTTCCGCACGCATTTTAGTTCTGAAAGTGTAACTTTTTCACACTAGTGTGGAAAAGTACAGAAATTTTAAACCAAATTTTAGAGAGTCGCAATGAAGAATTTTATATTTACCATTATTAATAATAAGTATAAGTAAGGTAAGGAAGCATTGTATTAAAATAATAATAAAAAAATAATGAAATTTGGTTTTAATGTTTGCCTTACGCTCGTAGAAAAATAGCGTTCCTAACACGTACCGAAAGGTCCTTTTTCGCACTTGACTGCTTGGCCAAACTCCGCTACGAGTCGTTCGTCCAACTGCAGTCGCGTGCAGAAAATTGGCACTTTTAGCACTAGTTAGTAATATACTATTTAAATAATTAGTTAGCAGGTAATCTATTTTAACTAGTAGCTTTTTGTTTAAAATGGTATATAACATACCAGGAGGCTAAGGATCTTTTTTCTACGACTGTAAAAAAATGGGTTTTTGATGGTCTTTATGAAAGTAAACTACTCCATTTCAATACACCACACTAGTGCTAAAAATGGTATCTTTTTTTACATTTTTGGCGCTTTTTTCAGACTTAGTATTCGTCTTTTGTTTCAATGCGTTCTTAAATTTATTTTAATATGACCATATGCAATGAAACAACGCAAAATTAATTAAAGCAAAAATTAATTTTCTATGGATTCCGTCATGAATTCTTTAGGTTAATAATGATAATAAATTTAAAATATGAGATTGTAAATACATTTTAAAGAAATTACCAAAAATTATTAATAATAATGGATTATACAGGGTGTTCCTTAAATGCATGCTAATATTTAAGAGGGTGATTCTTGGACCTATTTTAAGAGATGAGATACAGGGTGTTAACATTTTTAGAAAAACAAAAAATTTCGAAAACACTTATTTTAGTAAAAACTGTTTTATTGGATATAAACTTTATTTAAACTAGTATTTCTTATTTTTGTTACATATTTGCTAATAGAAAATTAGTAAACCTTATTTTTAAAGAAAATGATCGCGAAATGCTTCTTTTATCGTCTAAAAATATGCAACTAAGTGAGTTTTTCTTGATTTAGCTGTATTTTTATTTGCTTAATCCAAAGAAAGCACAAAAAATTTACACATATTTACACAGTCAGTGGCGTACCGATTTTTTGTTAGAAATATTCCTTCAGTTGCCTCTCGAGACGCCACTGGACTTATTAAATGTAATAAAATAAGTGATAAATTACCCCCTTATTATCATTATTAATAATGTCAAATAAGACCAAAATTGGTTAAAGTATAGATGAGATATTTAAAAAAAATATAGATTTTTTGTAAATTTTAACATTCTGTATCTTAAAAGTTAAGGCGTTTAGGGCATATGCTCATAGGAAGCTTTTTGCTTAAAATAGGTCCTTGACTCACTCCCTTAAAATATTAGCACGTCTTTAAGGAACACCCTGTATAACTCGGAAATTAAAATTAAAATATTTATACGGCTTTAAAAAATATAGTCTGCAACACATGCAGACACTGTTTTTTCTCATGGGATTGCTGCACTCGCATGGCTCTTTGTGTTTTCAAACTCCTATTCGTAAACAAAATAATTTATGTTTTACCCATCTATTATTGATCGGTAATACCTTAGAAACGGAATATGTTATGGTAGCAATAATACCTGCTATCACACCTAGGGCATTATAAGCGGGCATTACGATAATGCCCGCTTATAATGCCCTAATGCTATAATATAAAAAAACACCCATTACCAATATGACTTTGTGTACCAAGTAGATATCATCAGAAGCCTTCTTAATAAATTTTAATATTTGTTCTCCTTCAAAACTTTAGACTTCTTCGGGACGTATCCTTTTCGATTTAACTTTTAAAAAAGATATGAGACGATGGTATTGCGAAATGTCTATATTTTCATAGACCATCAACGTAGACCTTAGGGTGGAATACTTGGTCAGAGAGAGTTCGGACTGTATTTTTCCGACTAAAAATAATAAAGTTTTTTAAACATATGTATTAAAATAAAATCAATAACTTACCAGTTCCTGAAAATAAGCCATTAAAACGGTTTCGGTTATTTGAAGAATTGCGTTCGCATCTTTCCAAATACCAAATATGCCATACTCCCGATCATACTGTTGCCTTGATTTAACTGGCAAAATATTTTCGGTCGCTTTTATGGCCTTTTCTCTTATATTTTGTGGAATTTCTTCCATTTTGAGCAAATCGTTAAATAAAAATGCCAACTGACTAACTGATAGAAACATCAAAGTCAAACTTAACACCAGTCATTATCTACTTACGTATACAGGTACAGGTGCAACTTATTTTTATATTGCGAATAAATAATGTAATTAGTCATTGAAAAACTCTTTTTGGGTAAAACATAAAGCATTGTATGCACCACGGGCTTGACTGGACTATAATGCCCATCAGGACCTTCAGGGCATTATAATCCTAGTAATGCCCTTGATACATAAATAGCTATTATAAACTTGTTACATAAATTATTTATGTAGGTATTCTTGTAAGGAACCTTTTATAGATCTATTTTTTAGTATTACAAACTACAATTGTCTTTGGTAATACTTTATTTCGAAAATGCACGTGTTAAAATAAAAATCGTATGAAAATAGTATTTTTAAATCATTTTTTTTGGTTTATTTTTGACGTTTAGGATATTTTTTTATTAATTAATTAGCACAGCATTTTATACTTTTAGTATTATGTAAGAGTTGATAAATATAATAACGGTGATTGGCAAGAAGACATCTACAGTAAAAGGGTCCTCTTTGTAAAGATGTTGATGAATACTTTCCAGATCTTTGGAAGAAGATTAGAAATAAAGTAGAACCAGCAGTTGATGATAAGTGCGGCGTAAAAGGGGTAATTTTTATTAAATAACTTACATCAATTAAAGGGTGTTTTTTAACGATGATATAACTTTAATCTATAAAAAATATGAAAGTAAATATATTGTGATCGAAAACATAATGCTATGTAAAAGAACAACAACTTATTACATAAACGTTTAAAAACGCGGCAGTCTACCAGATAGGCTATTCTTTTAGTCCAATTTTGAGTGACTTTTTCGAGTACTTCCGGTCGTATATCATGAATAACACAAGTAATGTTGGCTTCTAAGGCTTCTATCATTACTGGTTTATCAGCATACACTAATGACTTGACGTAGCCCCACAGAAAATAGTGGTGTTTTCACATCGTGTAAAGAGTACGTGGTACGAAATCTATCCACAGTACGACGAATTAGTAACTCAGATGGACGATCGTGTGGCCCATAAAATTCACGAAGTCTTCTATGAGTCTGGCGAACTGATGACTGATTTTCAAAGTAAATTTGGATAATTTGGTAACGTTGGTCAAGCGTAAGTTTATTCATGATGATTTGCCAAAGTATACTGAAAATAAATTTTATGAACAGTGTCAGATTGACAGTTAAGTCTGACAGTTGTTGCCATGTAAAGTTCTATCCAACCTAAAAAAACACCCTTTATTATAAAGGTAGTTATTCCCGATACCATTTTTTAGCATACAACCTACAAAATGAAAAATTTCGAAATATTTCGTGATGACTACGATCTGCCTGGTTCTATACAAGGGCAAATAAAAATTATGGCTGTACTTTTTGATGGAAATCAGGACGAAATTTTTGTGGGATAATGGAAGGTACATCCGAATAATTAATTTTGTTTTAGGTACATATATTCGACTTTATAGACCATTAGATTATTTAGCTAAGAGAGTAAATATTAATTTAATATGGGTTATAACTTTATAACATGATTTATTCAATTATAAGATTTATGTGTTAATAAAGTATTAATTTAGTGTAGAAATGTTGTTTTTTGTTTATTGTTTACCAATATAATAATTATAATGTAATTTTAGTCCAGCCTGTGGGCGGCAGACCTTAGTTATTTTGTATAGGGCGAAAGTTTGTCGGCACATGCTCCCAAAATAGGTAGAAACAATGGTAGACTATAAAGTTTGACTCATAGTGGCTTTAGCAGGTATCAGGTACCAAAGGTTAATGATCTGAAACTTAACTTTAGACATTTTTTAAAAGCTAAATTTTATAAAGGACGTTTAACTTTAAAAATAAAATCGGGTTTTTAATAATATCTTAAATATGCCTTATCAAATTTTAATAAAGATTGGCTGTGGTATTTGTTGAAATAGGAAGTTAATTTAGCCCTAAACTAATTTTAATTAGTGAGACCAGTGGCGGCGTTGGACGCATCTTAGCTAATATTATTGACAAACAATGAATTCTTGACAAGCGCTACGACAAATGTGTTCAACTAAATGGTGATTTGGTAAAGGCGACCAGGATCTAAAGAAACAAAAACAATTTAAGACTAAGATTACTTCGTTTGTGAAAAAGTGGTTTTGTTGTTTAAATTAATAAAAAGAATCACAATTTGAAAAAAATGTTGATACAGTGTGTTATTTTGTAACTCTTACGAGTTTTCAAATTTTAGGTTGTCATAACTTTTTATTTATAAATATTTATTATTGAAACTTTAATCGGAGCTATTTAAAGCTACTCCAAATCCGGTGGTGTCGTCGTTCGCTTATAAAAATTCTTCATTTTTGACAACAAAAAAGTGGCATAGTAGGCCTTGAAAAGGAAATTGAAAATGTCAAATTAGGTCTTCAAGTAGAACTTTTTTAACTCAAATATTTTTAATAAAATATTTCAATCGGTTAATAAATAGGAATTCTACCAGTTCTTTCCCACCACTAACTTTAGAAGATGAAATTATTTCTACCGCTAAAGGAAAGGCAGAACTATTTGCTAAACAATTTGCTGCCAATTCAACCCTTGACCCTCCCGTGAATCATCCAATTCCAGTGGTGACCCCAGTTCCTCATAAAATGCCCGATATAATTTTTAAGGTAAAACACATTAAGCGTATCCTTTCTTCCCTTAACACCAAGAAATCGTCTGGGCTGGATGGCATACCAGCAATCGTTTTAAAAAAATGTGCTCCAGAACTTGCACCAATCTTAACTCGGCTCTTTCGAATTTCTTACGACACAGGTATCTTTCCGGAGAGCTAGAAAGCTGCACGTGTTCAACCTTTCCTAAGAAAGGCTCTAAATCTCTTCCATCTAACTACAGACCAATTTCAATTATCTCAGTTCTTTGTAAAGTAATGGAAAATTAATTAATTCACAAATTCCTAAGTACTTAGAAAAACACAAAATTTTGCATGACAGGCAGTATGGATTTCGCCACAAAAGATCTACAGCAGATCTTCTTTCCTTCGTATCACACTGTTGGAATAAGTTTCTTGAGTTTCTAGGTGAGTCCTAGATCGTTGCTCTTGATATATCCAAAACTTTTGACCAGGTCTGGCATGCCGCACTTCTTAATAAACTTCCCTCCTATGGTCTTTCAACTAAACTCTGTACTTGGCTCTCTAGTTATCTATCTGATCGACGTATATCAGTTATTGTCGACGGCCATTCTTCAAGCTTTCACCAAGTAAATGCTGGAGTCCCTCAGGGCTCAGTTTTGGCACCAACATTGTTTCTTCTTCACATCAACGACCTTCTCTCGTCCACAACTAATTCCATTCATAGTTTCGCCGACGATACTACCCTTCACTCAAGTTTTTAGGTTCCTAAACCCATCACTAAACCAAAAATCTCGTCCATTTTAATGCATCCAAAACACAATCATGTTCCTTGTCGCGAAAAGAGTCATCAAATACTCATCCTCTATTTATGAGCGGCCAAGTTTTACAGAGCAAAGAAACCTTCAATCTTGTTGGCGTCAACCCTTGACGTCGTGACGTTGAAAGTAACCTTAACTCGCATAAACACATTGTATCTATAGCAACGGCAGCTTCAAAAAAGCTTGGATTTCTCTTTCGAGCCAAAAAGTATTTTTTCGCTTCTAATTTATACACTTTATATGTGTCCCAAATCCGACCTCCCTTGGAATATTGTTCTCATATCTGGCGCATGGCGTCCCCCACAAAGCTAAACATTCTTGATTCTATTCAAAAAGAGCTATTCGTCTCATTAATAATCCTTCACTTACAGAAAGGCTTCCCTCTCTTGCCCATCGTCGGGCTGTGGGGGAATTATCGCTTTTTATAGGTACTTTCATAGCTTCTGCTCTGAAGAATTGTCCAGTATAGTTCCTCCACTAACGGTTCCCACCAGAGAAACTCGTGGTGCCGATGCCGCGCAGATGCGTCCTTATACGGTCCAACTGGATAGGCCCCGAACTTCTCACTTTGTTCGTTCTTTTATCCCTAGAGTTTCTAGATTGTGGAACCTGCTGCCCGCGGAGGTGTTTCTTTCCCCCAAATCTTCAACTATTTAAGTCCCGTGTCAACAAACTCCCTCTTACCCTGCTTAAGACAGCAACGGTACGTTAGTATTTAGGCTTTTAGCCTTCGTGGATTGTCCAAAGATTAAAAAAAATTAGGTATTTTCATTCGAAATGGGTCACACTGTATTTTTAGAACGTATATTTAAAAATACTTTTTTATCCTGAAAACAAAAATTTAGACCGTTATACCATCATGTTAAACAATAAACCTAAATTTTCACGTTTTATTTAGCTCGAATTATTTACAGTATTTAAAATATTTAAAAGCTACTATCAAGTATTTTAAGGATAATAATTAATTTTCAATACACGTTTCTGTAAGCTGGTTAATGGCAACAATATTATTAAAATCTGACGGTATTTAATAAACTGCAGGCAAACTTGGGCTCACCTAAAAACCTATCGCTGTCGAAGTCGCTCTCCAGGAGTTTGGTAATTAAATACCAACAAATTTCTAATAAAGTAGGGAAACCGGAAATTCAACAAAGCACGTCATTTTACTTTAAAAGCAGCGCTTTTACTGGGCCCTTTAATTAATATATTTTAGAGTGTCTTGCTTAAAAGGGATTTTTAGAATTCAGGAGAACAAAGTTTATTTAAGTATTAAATCTACAGTAAGGACCTTCAGTACGCCCCCTTTCTAGAATTTTAACCGTTCTGTATATACAGGATGTCCTAGATCTATTTATACACAAAATATCTTTGCCCTTGTACAAGATATGTGTGTGTATAAACCTTTTTCTCATAGAATTATTTTCAAAAGTAAATTAAAAATTATAAAAGGTAAAATGAATTGAGAAGAACAAATATCTCTTGCTAGTATAATGAATTTTTTGGTGCTGACTGAGATAAATACTACATATATATATATATATATATATATATATATATATATATATATATATATATATATATATATATATATATATATATATATACAGCAGGTTGTTTATTGGGGAAACAGTCAAGTGTATTCGGGCTTAGAAAAACTCTTTTTGAATCACCAAGCTTTCGAAATAGGCTTTCGAAATAGTTTATTTCTTTTTCAAGGCTACAATATGGAGGAGACAAAGTTATTTATATTAATTTATAATGTAATAATGATTATAACCTTACGTGTACAAGTAAGTTAGCAATATAAAAGCTTCAAAATAGTTTCCATGTGGACTTTTCCTTCATATAATAAATTATTTCAATTCTATAACCACATTTTTATACTAATTAGGCATGTGAACGGGTTGTAGCCATTTTGTTAACTACTTTCTCGAAAATGGTAATGTCTCTGAAACGTATGTCTCACTCTATCCCATTTACAACCATGACCAAGAGAAAGAGAGTCGATAAAATTGATTGACATTTATCGGCTTCATTGACCATGCGTCGTCCTTCTCGTACTTTGACGAGATTCCAGTGGCATAGTATTCGAGAAAATTATATTCAGATTTTGGTTTATTATATTTAATTATTTATTACAACTGTGGATACTACACCACCTTGCCCCAATTGTCAGTCACCCAACTGGTACGAAGCGGCGGAGCACCGGCAAGCAGATCAACACCCAGCGCCTGACTGTCACTCAGGCACCGAGGAGCAGTCCGCAACCAGCAGTCGAGCTTTCAATTATTGCCTTAAGATTTTGATGCAACATGATGGAGCTGCGTCTCTCACCCAAATCCCCAAACATGCTGCAAAAGAAATTTTTCGAGGAAAAGTCACTCTTAATTTTAAAAAATCCTGAAAAAAATAGGGGTCACGAAACGAGAACGTTGATTTTGTATACAGGGTTCACAAAACTTTAAAACCTGATTTTTTTAAGAGTTAACTAACTTTATTTTTTATTTTTCCGCAAAATATCATTTAGAATATTTATTTAAAATAGCTGAAGCTCATAAATAAAAGAATAAACAAGAGGCTTTAAAGTTGTTACAAAAGTTAATAAATCAAGAAAAATGTTCCTTAAAAATTAATAACCCCTAAATAGTGTATAAAGGATAATAAAAATACAAATTTAAAGTGGGCGTACCAGTATTTTTCTTAATAAGCTTATTTACGATGTACCTTTTCTTCCAGGGTAAATACTTTGTAGGTTACTTCAATCCATTAAATCAACTCAGGTTTTCCTTTGGGAATCGTTAACGATTTCTCGCCTTCCTTAGTGAATGGTTTTATTGACAAAGTGATATTTATTTTAGGTATAAAAACGCCCATTTACGTTTCATTTACAATTTATTTTGATGAAAATAAACATTTATTAAACTAGACCGCTCAACAATCACGTACAGGTTTTTATTTTATTTTTTATTTGAATAATTTTGTTCTATTCATTATTATTATTTAACTACTATCGAATTAAATTTACATAATGTACTGTGTTACAGTATTTTAATAACTTTGTTATACTTATTAAAGATGGGTCCACAGTCCACATTTAATTCATTCTGAAAGCGATGCCTCCAAGTACACAAAAAATGATAAAGACCCTTTTGTGCAGAATGATTTATTACAGCAAAAAATATTTAACCCAACGAGTTTCTAGTACCACGCAACGTGCCACCGGTTTTATAGTAGGACAGAGGCGAAATAAGAGAATGTTTTGTAAGTAGGTGATACGTGTTTTAGCAATGTATTTTTTATTATTTATCTAAAAATATGTAATCAGGCTCTGTCCGAGGCTATGTACATTTGAAAAGGTTTGTTTACTTTATCATTTTTTGTGTACTTGGCGACATCGCTTTCAGAATGAAATAAATTTGGACCCATCTATACAAATTTTATTAAGCATATTATGATCAAATTTAACTTGCCTAATTTATAGTAATAAAATGCGGTATGGCATCAAAGCAAATTAAAACTAACCAACAATTCTAGTATTATTTTATAGTATTTAGAACATTATAATTTAAAGTTTAGAACGGTTTGCTTAGACGTATTTTATCTGTTTTGGATGTAGAAGGTGACTCATTTTATATCAGAAAGCTCTTTAGCAAAATGTATATAAATGATGTCCGGAAAGGTATGATCATAAATGTTTGTGGTACAGGAAACGAAGCTCTAAAGAGGGAAAACCTGGCAATTCTTTGGTCCTGCAGGGATTGACTTAAAATTTTAACAGAAGGTAGGAAATAGCCCAGGAATCAAAACCTATATCAAATCGAAGGGCGCCAAAACCCAAGGGGTGAAAACATTTTTTAATACATTTTAACAACAGAAATCGATTGGAAAAGTGATTCTAAGCTAAAAATGTTCTATACATTGTTTCTACAACACTTATTTTTCAAGTTAGTTGCGAACTTTTAATGGGTTTTTTGCTAATAACTCAAAAAATATACACTTAATAAAAAAACTGTGAAAAGCTAAATTGTAGGTTTTAAAAAGACAAGACAAGACAAGAACAAAATTATCTTGTCATATTTTTCTACGGCTCAACACAAACTGAGATACGGAGTGTAAATTGTTAGGTTTTTTCGTCAAATCCAAAATTTAATTGATTCAAAGTCAAATAACGGGAAAAATCTGCATTTTTCGAGAAAAAATATTAAACCTTTTTTAAAGTACATAATCTATTTTTTTAAATTTAATTAGTTATGATAAAAAATAAGGTATCTCTAGTATTTTCGGCGTTATTTAGAAAAAAAGAGTAAAAAATATAAAACTGTAAATAATCTTTTTCACTTTAAGCTTAAATTTGCCTAAAATTAAGAATTTAAAATTAGTCACACTTCTTGGATGTATGTTTAATACCTGTATAAAGAAAACTGCGAAAGGGTAATCGTCAATTTTAATAAGGGGGTAATTAGGGGCTTGTCTTATTTGATTTTTTCGTAGAAAAAATTAAATACCGACCCTATTTTTATTATTACTCACTAAATTTTTATGCTAAAAACTTCTTTGTTTTAAAAAAAGAAAGGCTTCATTAGGTACTTTAAAAAAGATTCAATAAGTTTCCTTTAAAATATGCAGCATTTTTCCGTTATTTTATTAAATTTAACATTTAAGAAAAAAAGCTAACCATTACCATGCCGTATCTTTGTTCGTGTTGGTCGTAAAAATTACAGTAAAACAATTTTGTATTTTTTTTAAATCCTACAATTATGCGTTTTACAGTTTTTTTTTTTTTTTTTTGTTAAAAAGCAATCAATTTCTAAATTTCGATAAAAATTGGTTTGGGTGCTAAAAATAGTAAAGAAACGGCGTTGTACAAAAATGTTGTTTATATAAAGATATTCGTTAATCTATTAACTAAATAATGCCATAAAAATATTTTTGGTGTTTTCTGACCAGAAAAGAAATATAAACGCTTTAATGTGCTAGACACTGGTTTAATTTAGCCTGGAAGACGGCAGAAGGTAAAAGTATTTTCGGAAACTCGGCGTAAGACACAGCGCTTGAAGTAGCCCGTCCGCTTTGGCGGCAGTTTAGTACATTTACTCGCCCAATCGGCTAAATAAAACCGATCTCTGGCGCATTTAAGAATTGATTTCTTTTTTTCTGACAAGAGAGCACTAAAATTTTTTTGTGCCATTATTTAGTTCATAGATTACAAACTATTTTCATATAAACTTAATTCTTTGACAACAGCGAGAAGTTAGCTAAATTTTCAATTTTATATTTAAAAAAACTAATTATTTAAAAGCAATTACATTTTTTTACGTAAATTATTTTGTTTTTTTTTGTTTTCCTAATATACTCTACTATTTCTTCAGTAATTATTCTCTGATATATTTTGATTTACAAAAATAATACTTAAAATTTAATTAAAATTATTAAAAACCGTTTCGGGTTATTGCTTTTAACGAATGAAGCTACCAAAATATGTAAATAAATACATTAAAATCGAATAGTCGAGTTTTAGTGGCCCGCCTGACAAACTTTAACTCAGTTAAAGGTATTTATAAAAAAAGAAATAATTCGGCCTTTAACATACGTGTTAAAAATATTTAACGTAATTTTACGTTGCAGCTTATGTGTTTTCATTATTAAATGTATTCGTGAACCAAAAATAAAAGCAGGCAACTAACGAAGGCTTGTTAACTTGAAATAATAGCACAATGTGCATTTATAAAGACATGTGGTACATTTAGACAAAAGCGGATGTGAAACACATTTCAAATAGTCAGTTGAAATGTGATTTTACGAAAGTAAAATTTAATTTGGTTATGTGTAAATAGGAAAATAATGATTTATGTAACAGGTGCATAAAGTAATATTTTTTACGGAAGGGTTATCCCATCTTGCATCATTTTAAAGTTATGTATGGAAGCCGTGTGTAAACTTAAGCACGAAGCCAAATAAGTACAATGTAAATGGAACGAGCATTCGTTATTCGGCGATTACGCTCAGACCGAGCCGCGCGCTATCGGTCCATCAAAGGGAATTCGTGCTCAATGTGGACAGTGTTTTGACGATAGACGTGTTCGCAAAGAAAATTACTGGTCCTTTTCTAGGCGTGTTCGGACCCGAAAAATACATTTTCATAACCATTGAAATTATGAATACATAGTAGAAACATTTCTGCTTAGAGATGCCGCGAGACACGAGATGTTTCGTGTCGTCTTGTCTTGTCTCGAGGCCATTTTAACTCGTCTCGAGAATATTTTGTCTCGAATTTTGAGATAAAACGAGATAAAATCCAACGAGACAAGGCGAGACGAGACGAGACATCTCGAAATATTTTAATGCATTTTTCGTTTTAAATATTTATAGAAACTAACAAAAAACAAACAGAATTATATATGGTATGAACTAGTAATACGTTACTTTACTTTAAACTATTAAAAAAAAACATAGAGTAATACATTAAAGATTTTTTAAAAAAGGTATTTTCTGGGATATGAAATATGTATGTAGGTATACCGTATAGAAAAAAACCAGTGAATAACGAATCCAATACAGGTGTTTTTGAACTCTCAAAACAAAGCTATAAACTCAAACAAAAAACAAATAAATTTCAAATTAACATTGTTACCACATACCTACAACAGGGAATATATAATGGGTACCTAACAACAAAAAACTTAAATCATTTCACTTTAGACTAAATATAAATAATATAAACATAACAATTTAATAATAATATAAAAAGAAAGATAGATGCCAGCGGGAGCATGAGATGTGGACTGAATATAGGTCTTACACCATGGTATATGTATAGGAATCGATAAATGTTACTAATCAATGTTTAGCTTATCTTTTAAAGTACAAGTGTACCATGAATTGAGACATATTAGTGAACAAGTTGACTTCACATTAAGTCGATTGCGAGATTTAGTAACTACTAATCCAGCCTTTGAGAAAAGGCGTTTTAAAGGAACACTTGTTGAGGTAATACTTAATAGGCCTCTTGCCATAATTGATATGTGAGGATAATTGACTTCATTTTTTCTCCACCAATCCAACAATTTTTCACCTTTTGATGCCCTCTCTGAATAAAAGTATGCATTTAGTTCTTGTTTCCAAAACTCTTCAGTTTCGGATTGAGGAGTGGCCTTTTAAATAAAAATTCAATATCCATATCTTCATCTGAGGTTTCTTCAACATCTTGCACAGGTAGAATTGGCCTAATCGGTGCATATTATTCGCAATAAATTGTTTTAAATTTTTGGTAGGATATATTTTTATTCTTCACCCCAAGCAGTCATTCCAAAGGTTTCCACTTTGTGACGTGGATCTATTTATTATGAGTGAGGAGCAATAGACCCAGTTGGCCTTGTAATAATTTAATATTGAAACATGATAAGCCAAAAATTTCGAGACAAATGAGACAAAATAAGACGAGACGAGATAACGTCTTGTATTGTATCGTCTCGATCTTGGCTCGTCTCGAAAATTTTTATCTCGATATTTCGAGACGAGATGAGACAAGACTTTATCTCGTCTCGTTTCGTCTCGCGGCAACTCTATTTCTGCTTCAAAACAAGACTGTTAAAAATGGAATGGACACAGGAAAAGTGTTTTGAAATTATCGGTTAAAAGGAAGAAAGAAAGGAAATATTGTGGAATGCCCGCAATCCACAATATTATAATTAATATTAAAAAGATGATTCATGGCGGGAAATAGCTAATAAAAGTCATGTTAACCTTGATGAATAAAAAAAAAGAAATTTGAGGCCTGGTTCTTTGCTCCTCATAACAAACAACAGCGATATCCAACTGCACCTTTTTTAGTCTTGCTTTTCTTTAATAAATTGTATAAAACTATGAAACTCGCACTGGCTAGTTACATATATGTATCTGCCATTTTTAAACGGGTAGATCCGAACAACTGGAACGATCGCGAATGAGCATCCTGTAATTCGTGCCCGTACTGATTTCAATTTTCAACCCGAACGAATGATCAGCTCGTTCGAGTTATGCTCATTCAGATTCATGCTTAAGTATATACGCGGCTTTAGACTTCAAACGCGTTGATCTCTAGAATAACTGGGCCCATTTTCAAAAATAATACGATAACAAGTAGAAAATTAAAGTGCCTTTAAAACCAGGTACTTTATGATTCCCCTGAACGTTAAAAATTCTATTGAAAAAAGTAGTGCCCTATTTGCACTAGGGCACGTGACCAACATTATTTTTATGCCCAAAAGTAGTTTGTAACACCCTCTTAACCAAGTTTTACTCTTTGTCGATAACTTGTCCCAGTCAAGAGATAAAGGAGGAGGAAACTTTTAATATCCTAACTGTATACGTATATTAATTGTTATGTACATATAAATAAGTCTGTAACTATTTCATTTTCTAAAAATATTTACATGACAATTAAAACACGCAACTTGTTTATCTTTGTAAGGTATTCAATCATACTTTATATTCAAAGACTCTGTTAAAGTCAATATATTTAAATAAGTACTTTTACTTTTTGTGTTACACAAATATTTTGTTGTGCTACTTCAGAACGTTTAAAACGGTATTTTTGCAAACACGGTAAAAAAACATTGACATTGTGTTGGCTTGAGCTTATAATAGTTATTTATTAGATAAGTGACTTATATGTAATAACTCACGTGTCTAATACAAAATTTTATCCAACACTTTCGTATAAATCGTTTTTAATATCGAAAATAATTTGAAAACGTCATCTATTATTTGTTACTTGTCATTGTCAACACCAGCAACAAAATTTTGTTAAAGTCTATAATTCACTAGTGAGCTAAAGGGTACTTTAGCTCACTAGTGACTTATAGTACACTTTATATCCTCAAAATCTGATCAATTATGTAGATATTATATGTAAGTGTTGGATAAAAAGATTTTTATCCAACACTTATATATAATATATGTTTAAACTTTTCTTGCGTGACTTATATGTAATATAACTCACTTATCTAATAAATAACTATTATCCAACACTTACATATAATATCTACATAATTGATCAGATTTTGAGGATATAAAGTGTACTATAAGTCACTAGTGAGCTAAAGTACCCTTTAGCTCACTAGTGAATTATAGACTTTAACAAAATTTTGTTGCTGGTGTTGACAATGACAAGTAACAAATAATGGATGACGTTTTCAAATTATTTTCGATATTAAAAACGATTTATACGAAAGTGTTGGATAAAATTTTGTATTAGACACGTGAGTTATTACATATAAGTCACTTAAGGAAATTACTCTCTCGCCCTTCGGGCTCGAGAGTTAAACTTTTCTTGCGTGACTTATATGTAATATAACTCACTTATATAATAAATAACTATTTTAAAAAATGTCATAGCCAACTATGGTTTCCATTTAAAAAAATGCAAGTTTAAGTCGTAGCTCAAAAGATGGGCGTCGCGTCGCCAGGATTTTTAAATTATTTTATCTAAAAACTAAGACATGAGACCCATACCAAATTTATATCACATGCTAATGACGCTAAGAGGAACACTTTGGTAAAGTCATATTTTATTTTGGGATTTGCGACAAAAGATGGGTTTTTGTTTGGTTTCCCTAGAAAATCCAAGTTTCAGAAGCAAATCCTCTATTGGTATTTTTTTCGTAAAATTAATCAAATTTTATAGACAAATTCCAAATTTTACAAAGATATCTGTATTGCCAGTTAAAATATTTTCACTTTACAATTTTTTCATTTCATATATTATAATTATCAGAAAAAGTCAGATATTTTTGCGAAATTTAAGATTTGTCGAGAAAATTTGATTAAACCCACGAAAAAATACAAATAGAGGATTTGTTTTTAAAACTTAGATTTTCATAGGGGGGACCAACCAATAAATCAACTTTTTTCGCAAATTTCAAAATAAAAATGTTCTTTACCACAGTGTTTCTTTTCTTTTCCGCCGAACTACAGAACATATCTTCAATTCAAAGTGTTTCTTTTAGCATCAATAGTATCTGGTATAAATTTGGTATGGGTCTTATGTCTCAGTTTTTAAATAAACTAAATTTTAAAATCCTAGCGACGCCCATGGCTCAAAAACGGAATACTACATTAAAATATCGGGTAACTCCTTTTCATTAAGAAGATAATTATCTACAAGTTTCCTATTTACCCTTTTGATTCTATTTTGAATATTGACTGAGTTACAGAGGAAAACAAATTTTTTGAAAGAAGGATTTTTTCAAAACATCTAGTAAGCCATGTTTTTTGGACCAAACAAAAAATGATTTTTACTAAGCTCTATAAACTACAATTCTTTCCCCATTTAACCACCTCTGTAGCTGCAGCGGTTTTTGTGACCTCTGTACTTAACATCGAAAAAACCCCGTATATAAAAAAGTAATTTATGTAACAAGTGCATAAAGTGATACTTTTTTACGAATTGGTAGTTTGACAGCACGATCAGTTAGGCGAGTGCGGCAATCCCATGAGTAAAAAGACAATTTATGCATATGTTACATACTATAATTTTTGTACGACCGTATAAAAATTTCCCAAATTACCAGTTTATACATATTTTATTCATTTAAACTTATCAATTTTAATTTTTAAACCTTCTTATTTTTTAACAGACAGTTATCCTCTTCATAACTATGCCTCTGTGATTTAATTTTCAAAAATTGTCTGTACTTACTGTTTGTAGAAATAATACTAAAACAGCATAAATTCCTTTTTAATTTCTTAGTCATTCAAATTCATTATTGCTATTAGTTTTAAATAATTTCTATTACATTTATTCGCAAACTGTAATATTTTAAAATTAGTAACACCGTAGTAGTACCGTTTTTAAATTAAAAACCATTACCATCAAATTTTGAAATAAATATTAATATTAAATTTTCTGAAACAACCAAATTTTTAGGAACCATTTTTGACTCCACAATGTCTTTTAAAAATCACGTTGATTATGTCTGCGCAAAATTAAATTCGGCGTTTTATGCAATCCTTAACTTAAAAAATACACTGGATGAATCGGGATTGCTCTCTGTGTACTATTCACTGGCTTACAGCCATCTTTCGAATAATATTGTGTCCTGGGGAGGTAGTAATGCATCTGAGAGAGTCTTTGTGGCGCAAAAAGGCTACTGAGGTTAATTTTTAATCTTAAACCGCGTGACAGCTGCAAACCTTTATTTATCCAGAAAAGAATCCACACTTTGCCATGTGTGTTTATTTTTAAGTGCGTGACTTATGTAAATTCTAATATGGGACTATTTAGGAGACTCGGAGAGTTAAATCATTACAGCACTAGAAACAGGACTATTATAGATGTTCCTTTACACAGGACCTCCTTTTTCGAAAACTCTCCTTTTACGGTTGTCTTACCCTCTACAACAAGCTTTCAAGAGATTTTAGAAATATGCATGGTGGTAAATTCAAGAATGCCGTTAGGCAATTTCTTATTGACAAGGCATTTTACTCGGTTGCAGAGTATATGCGACATTAGACTTTGTTACTTTGCTTGCGTTTTGATTTGACAATTTTAATATTCTTTTATATGTATATATTTATACAAAATTTTAACTTTATTTATAGTAATTATTTATAGCTAAGGTTTCTGTTCATTTGTATTCTTTTTTTTGTGTGTTTTTACAATTACATTTTATATATTTATGTGTCTATGTATATTTGTGTATATCTATATATTTTTTATAGTATTTATATTTATATTTATTTATATTGACGACCCCTTTGTACCTATTGTGCATTTTTAAGGTAATATATTCTATCTATCTATTTATCTATCTATCTATCTATCCGTTTGGTTCTGTTGATGTCGCGTTTACTGTTACATAACAGAAATGGATATTTAAGTACATTGTCGTAGGCATCGAAACAATACACTAATTCAAAGTGTGAAAAGCTTTAAAGTATTAAAAAGTTACTTTTTTAACACTTTATGTAGTTTACTGAAATGAAGTTCTTTACCTTTATGTTAACGATTAATAAACTGCATTTTTTTAAACGGTCGTGGAAAAAAATATATATTAGCTTTCACACTAAAGATTTTAAGAATATGGGTACTTAGTGTTTTTATCATCTTTTCCAACATATTATTTTTGTAGATGGTACACCTTTTATTTAATTAAAGATGCATTAAATAAGAATTTAAATTTTAGGGACATAAACTTTTTAGTATAATGTTTATTTTGGGATAAGGCATGCGCTTTAAAAACTTTAAATTAGGAGTAATTTAAAAGTTTTTAAGGACAAGTAAACAAAGAACGCATAACTTTCATTACTAAACTTGGAGATTAAATATTAATGTTAAAGTTAAAAGTTTCTTACTTACAAAAGCTTCTAAGAACGTTTCTAAAATTTTACGTTTAAACCAAGTTTGTCGGGAAAATAATGAGATTATGTTTTGTATAAACATACTTATATTATTAATATGTCTAATTCGGTATTTCTAAGAGTTTTCCTAAAACAAATTTGTCTATTTTTAAGCTTATTAAGTATTTTCGAAAGTCAATGTTTTGTTTTATTTTGGTACGATGATACTAGGTCATAGGTGGTAAATTTTAACTTGCCTTCCACGGATTTCTTTCAAAGGAATAAATTTTTTGGAGAGTTTAGAAAACAGCACCTGTAAAACCTTTTAAAAAATGATAAATGTCTCTACATAAACGCCCTAAATAGGTCCGGCAAATTAAAAGACAGAGATGTAAATATATAACCCAGCTTGAAACCTAGTATGCCGTAACCGGTATTTACTTACCGGTCATAAGCAGCAGCTTTAATGACTTCATAAAGGTCCCAGATATAGCGTCATACATAGATAACCATTAGAGATAGTCGCCTTTATGTGGGCGATTAATATAATTTTGGTCCAGGATTTCGCAGTAGAGCGTTTAGTTCATCTAGGTTATAGTCCAAGAGCCCGTGAGCGGCAGACCTTTGTCATTTTGTGAAAGTTTGTCAGCGCCAGGGTTGTATTAACTGTTTGAGGCTAGAATTCCTGAAGCGCCTATTTTCCACTAAAACATTTTTTAAAGAGCAAAAAAAAGGTCCTTTCCTCCGTAGCGCCTATTTTGAGTGCCAGGCGCCTTACTGCGTTACTTTACCACCCGAAATACAATTTGATTGACAAAAAAAGGTCATTCCCTCCTTTTCGCGCCTAGAGAAATTAGTCACCAAAAACTTTTTAAAAACTCCCTGTCTGGAGCCTATTTTTTATGGCGCCCTAGGCTGTAGCCTAGTCAGCCTAATGGATAATACGGCCCTGGTCAGCGCATGCCCCTAACATAGGTAAACGAGATGGAAAACTATAAAGTTGGACTTATAGTGGCTTTGGCAGGTGCCAGGTACCAAAAGATAATGAACTAAAACACTTTTGACAGTGTCAACCCCTTGGCAGACAAACATTTTGGGGGTTGCGCAATGGTCCGAGAAAGTCCAATATTTCTGTTATTTAACAAGCTAACAAAACGTCCTGTATAAGATTTGTAAGCTTTCCAAATAGGCATGTCCTACAAATATTTTGATGTATGTATACAGAGTATCTCAAAAAAATTATTACTGTAAGATTGCTTTTTTAAAAATATATGTTTTGGAGCACTTTGTATACATCAAAATACTTTTAGGTTATGTCTATTAAGACATCCTACAACTCTTATAAAAGATTTTTGTCACATTTTGTTAAATAACAGAAATATTAAACTTCATCGGACCATGAGGCCAGACAAAATGTTTGTTTGCCAAGGGGCTGGAAACTGTCTGCCGAATGCCAAATTTATTATATACCCTTTTGAAATGACACTTCTCAAATATATATTTTTTTATAAAACTGGTTCATTTTAATTTTAGAAAAACAATTAAATCCAAATATTTTTAGACTTAAAGGATAATAAAATATATTTACTATAAACAGTTAAAATTAAACTACGAATTGGTTCTTGTATTTTATTTAAAAAAAAAAGAAAAAAATTAAATTTTATTTAAGGCGTAATATTTTAAACACATTTAATAAGTTTCACATAAAAAGATTTAAGGATTTATAAAGAATTAAAAGATAATATTATAAATAGAATATTCTCGTTTTTTTATTATAATTTAGTTTTTTTCTTGGTCGATCTTTTACATTGCATATGGCAAAATATTTTAGAATTTGAAAATCTTTTTAAATTTATTAATTTTTTGTAATTCATTTTTAATATTTAAACTTCATTGCTAATAAACATTTGAAAGCATTAACTTAGATTTTTAAGAAAAATACTTTAAATCTTGTTTTTTTTGTTTCAGATGGAAGAGCTGGTCAAAGAGATGCAGGATACGGAGTCAGGGGGCGTACCAGTTAGGAGTCAAAAGATATTTCTAACATCAATTCCTGCAGCGTTTATGGGTAAGTTTATTACAATTATTACTAAATATGCTACAAATTACTTTATACAACTTGGTTTTCGAATTTTGATCTATGGCGATCACGAATAACTTTAGAACAAATAAAATTATTAAAATGAAGTTTTCGCACAAACCCTTAGATTTCTTCAAAGTTCTTTTAGTGGTCATATAAAATATATATTTTTAAATAACCAAGCATTTTTTAAAAGAAAATTATTAAGTTTTGGGAATATAGAAAAATGTACAGGGTGCTCCATTAAAAATAACAAGGTTGCTCTACATTAGAAATTCGACCATTTTGTTTATGTGCAACAAAATGTTTTATAACTTTATTATTTGGTCTTTCGTAATTTGCGATCAAAATTTGTCAAAATGTGGACAGCCACCCTTATCACTTCCACTTTAAAACTTTAAAAAAGTTAGAAAGCTTTGCCAAAACTAAATATAGAGTAAGCTTATTGAGTCGCCACGAGAAGTCCTATTTATCCAATTTTTTATTAGCTTCGAGATATCAATCATAAAACTTGAAAAGCAAATTTACCTTATTTTCACTACATTTTCCCTTCCTTTGTAAACAATTTATGATTTAAGGCTAAATTGCTACCAAATATTTGATTTATCCCTCTTAAAAACACATGTTTCTATTTATTTTACCCCTTTTTCCATTGTAAACTTAATTTTCTTTTAATGATCAAAAGGGAAGCTTTGCATTTTTATTGAAAAATAGGCAGAAAAATGGGTTTTTATGAATTGAAAATCAAATATTAGGTGCAAATTTAGCGGAAAACTCAAGAATTGCATGAAAAAGGAAGGAGGAATATTATACATTGAGGTTAGTTTTCTATTCAAGGTTGATGATGAATATCTCGAGAACGAAACGTGTCCGGCTAAAAATTCGTAATCAGCGCCCCAAAAACCATTTAAACCAATTTTCAATAAAACTGGCGTTGCGTCCTGTTTGTAAATAAATTTTACTAACTTACGTTTTTTTAATAGTTTGATTAGATATTAGTTAAAAAAATATTTTTAAATTTTTAATAATTACTAAACATAATAAAAATACAAAAAAAGATATTTTAAACAGAAAAAGTAAATCTGTGGCGAGCAGTGGTGTAGTGGCTAGCGTGTCAGCCTCTTACCGCAGCGATCCGGGTTCGAATCTCGGAGTCGGACATCGGATTTTTAATAGCTCGTCACCTCACAGTTGGTAATGGCAAACCACTGTGTAGTATTCTGCTATTTCTAGGTAGTAGTTATTTAAAAATAACGTCCGTGAAGGCACTACTGCGTTGTCTAAAAGGTGCTGTGAAATGCAACTGCATGTTTCAGTGCTTGGATAACGTTGACGGAACACAACAATATTGGGTTAAACATCCAGTAACCCGGCACTCACGGTACACTGGTATTTAGGCATAAGCCTTCGTGAGATGTCATAAAGATAAAAAAAAAAATTAAAGGTTATCTACCCAATACCTAATAATTTAAAAACTAGTAATAAACTGGTTAATTATGCTTGATGAATGTAAGTGTGGACTTTCTTAAAATGTCATTTTTAAACATATAAAAAACATATTTGGAAATATTTTTATCAGGCGTTGCTTTTAATTTTTTAGGAATACTTTATTACACCAGTTTTTTGTTTCAGGTTATGACCCTAATTGAGTGGCTAATCATGCGCCTTGAGATTGAAGAATCAGGTAAGTTAGGAGTAGCATCTTTTTTTTGCAAAAATTTTTTGGCCGGTGCGCCCAGTACTATGTCTTCTACCTATACTTATTTCAGTTGTAATTTTTTCTTAACTACTAAAAAATGTATACTTTCAAATTTTACTTATTACACAACTACTTTTACTACTTACTTTTTTTCTATGCCCTTTAAAAACAGTTTGGTGCTTTAACCACCTTACAAATAACAAATAAATATTAGTCTCACAGTCCCGCAACACATGCAATTGTTCACATTAAAGGGCTGCTGACATAAGCCTTCGGGTGTGTAGATTTCGCCTGTAAGCGCTGTCCGTTTAATTAATTCACCCGGAAAAAGAAAATAAGCAACACACGCCGCTTAAATAAATCCCTTCAGTCTGAAGAGAAGACGAGATGCAAGGGACATCCGTTGTCGGATATCCTCGGGCGTGTTCTCGCTGACTGACTTTACTTCGAGTTATTTGTACGGTGCTTAAATATCCAGTTGCGTCTTTCTAATTTATTTGCAGATGGTCATATTTTTAGTTTTTATGCAATAAATGCAAAAATATTCCAAATCTTAGGAATGTTACCAACCACCAAGTATACAGTTTTTTTCTGTACATCATATTTTTACAATATTTACAATTTTATTAAATTAAGCTTTTAAAATATAATTAAGTTTAATGCTTTAATGTTTCTTTGGCACAAAAAGTCTGTTAGTTTAAATCCCATATATATATATAGGTGCCCATGTTCTGCAGAATCAAAAAAAAAAAAAAAAAAAAAAATACCAAACCTTGTAAATCTGACTAAAACACTTAGATTATCTTTCTAATTAAAAGTGTATGATTGCAAATCAGACCCTGCATAAAATACTGTTACCTTATATAAGGTTTCTCCCACATCATTAAGTATTTGTGATACCTTTATTTCCCCATTTTAATGACTTTACTTTTGCAAAAAGATTTCTTCATACAGTGTGTCCAAAGAGTTCAAAAACGCTCAAATATCTCAGAGAATTTTTAACCAAACTGAACGAACTTCGGTATTCATGGTTAAAACCATCCTTCAAATTCAGTGTTGATATCGGCAATGTGCCGGATCTTCAGTTTCGCAAAAATCAATTTAAAGCTTTAAAATTTTCATGAGAGATCTATTTTTTTATTTTAATATCAGATTTCCGCTGTTTTTTGCTATACAATGGTATGAAAGCAGAATTTTTTCCTTTAAGTATTAATAGCATAAAAAATGTTCAATTTAGTAAAAATAAAAGGGTTAAGTGCGTAGGTATTATATTTTTCACATTGCAACTTTTAAACAGGTGGCTTTAATGTTCTGTCATTAACCCTGGCGTACCAAATTTCGTCCACTTTGGTTTAAAATTTTCTGAGGTATTTGAGCATGTCCAAAATTTTTGGATACACTGTATGTCAATCAAGAAGTTTAGGATGACATGTACCTCAAACTTTCCATTTAAATCGCTGTTTCTCTCCTACTATTTCCAGTTAATATTTGGTTTTATTTAAAATTTTACCTGCTTTATGATAAAACGATTATAACCGGAACATTATGATAATCACCAAATTAAATTTAAAGTTCCCATTACACTTTTTATTTTTAATAAATTATTATATCATAACACAATAATAAAATCCATTTAAAATTATCATATGCCATGGCCATCGATGGTTAATGAAAATAATGCTGATAACTTTAGAATCGACATTTTTTTATTAAAAATTATAGCTATTGTTGATGACTAACAAAAATACTTTAAAACCTTTTTATTCTTTTTTCAGAGGCTCTAAATATAGCCAACCAGCTATGTCAGTATGGTTATTTTTTCCCATAAGCGATTCGAAGAACCTAGTTGTTAAAGATGATAGTTCACTGTATAGATTTCAAGTAAGTATATCATTTTTAACAATGTATTTTTAAAAAGGTGCCCAGTAACTTAACCCACAAACTTTAAGGGGTGATTTTACAATTAAAATTGGGCAAAAACTTTATATTATAGAATATTTTTAAAAATATTGTGTTTTTTATAATAAGTTTTAAACAAATTTAGATATTTGTGATAATTTGGCATCAGAAGATATTTTTGGCATACAAAGAAAACATATTTTTTTAGTGATGTGCATAAGGGGTTAAATGTCAATTTTTTAAGAAAAAATAATATACCACTGCATTTTCTTCAAATATTTTTTGAATTCCCATTTAGTTTAAAACAAATTTGATCTCCTAACTTTTTTATTTAATGTACAGTTTTTTACTATTTTTCTGCATGGTCGATTTCCTATCTTATTAAAGAATAAATAATAAAGGTAATTTGATAAAACCGATACGAAATGACCTTGCCAAGAAATAGTTTTTAGTTATTTACGCGAAAACCGTACATAAAATAAAAAAAATTAACAGATCAAATTTGTTTCAAACTAAATGGGAATTTCAAAAATTATTTTTATTGGAGATATGTAGTGGCGTACCATTTTTTCTGAAACCTCATACCTCTCATGGACGATATTGGATAACTTTTTTGTATGCCAAAAAATTGTCTTTTCATGCATAGGAGGCCTGACTCAATTTATTTTTTTATAAAATATCTAAATTGGTGTAAAATATATTATAAAAAAACAATATTATTTAAAGATTTTTCATGCCCTATTGTTTAAAAACGAAGATGCTTAGGGCATATGTTCATACATAGTTTTTTTCCAATTTTTAATGTAGAATTGACCCTTAAAGTTGGTCGGTTGAGTTACTGGACACAGTGTGTAAGTAAGTATAAAAGCTTTAGAAATTTCTTTATTTCTGTTTATTAATAACACTTATTTTCCCAGCAATTTGCCATTTTCAAACTTATACTAAAAAAGTTATTCTGACGTACAAAAGTAATTTGTTGTATAATAAGTAAAATATGCAAACTAAATACTTACCGTGGTTTGATTTATTGAAAATTCCCGTTGAAAAGGCTTAACAATGGTGATGTAAAATTCATAGTAAATATTAAAGAGAGTATTAAATTGTTGTGATTTAATTAACTCCATACTTTCAAAAGCGACCATAGACAATTGTAGTTTTACTATAAACTCCCAGAACAATGCAAGTTTTTGGTCATCAGTTTGTACGCTGGCTTGGCTTAATTTATAAAGCGGCAAATTATACGTACTGTTTACGTGTGTACTCGATGGATTCCAGCTTCATAAATTCCGCGAAGCAGCGTCCAAGCTGATGACCAAAAGTTTAGAATTGTTCTGGGTGTCTATACAGGGTGTTTCGGGAGGAAAGGAAATATTTTGGGAACATGTTCAGAAGGTCAAAATAAAAGAAATTAACCCATATGTTTTAATCCGATTCTTAACCGTCTCTGAAATAATCAGTGATAAATATTTAAAAAAAAATGGAAGTAATTAAAAAGTTTTGTACTTCTAGCACCAGTTTTTAGGTATTTGATTGTCAATACCTAATTTAATTGACTGATAGTTTTGATAAGCATGGTTGTCAGTTTGATTGATTCTGAGCGTTTCGACTCGTTTCAACATCTTCAAGAAGGTGAGTATGGCTTAAAGGTTCAATTATGCGAATGAATCCAACAAAATCGAGGCCTACATAAATACATTTTATTTAGCGATGAAGCTCAGTTACCCGCGATGGAATCAATAACTGTTACAATGAACATCGGTGGTCAGATGAAAATCCTCATGCCACGTTTGAAGGAAACTTTCAACACTGATTCAGTATTAATGTTAGGTGTGGAATGCTCAACGACCAGTTATTTGGCCCTTTTGTATTGCCTGAGCGTCTTACTGGGGATGGCTATTTAGAATTTTGGAAGACCATTTAACACACATGTTGGATGATGTTCCGCTGATTGTTCGACATCGAATGTTTTTCAGCACGATGGAGCCCCACCTCATTTTAGTCGCCGGGTGCGTAATTTCTTAAATAATCGTTTTTCTAATCGTTGGATTGGCAGATGAGGGCCTCAGGCTTGGCAACCGAGATCACCAGACCCAAACCCATTGGATTATTTCCTTTGGGGATAGATAAAATCACTAGTATACGAAACACAAGTAGAAACCGTAGAAGTTCTCCACAATTGAATTTTTAATGCTGCAAATATTATTAAAAACAATCCGCAAGCAATTCCACGCGCAACACGAGCGATTAACAAACGTGCTGCAGCTTGTATTAAAGTTGGTGGGGGTATTTTTGAAAACATTTTAAATTAGTGAAATTTTGTTTAGTATTTGTTTGTGTTGCTTTTAAAATAAAAAATGGTTACAAAAAAACTTTAGAACTGATTATTTCAGAGACGGTTAAGACTCGGATTAAAACATGCGGCTTAATTTCTCTTATTTTGACCTTATGAACATATTCCCAAAATATTTTCCTTTCCTCTCGAAACACCCTGTAGTAAAACTACAATTGTCTTTGCTTTTACCCATTTTGTCGAAATGTAAAACTTTTAAATATTATAAGTAAAGGAGGCATCCTTTCATTATTTTCAAAAGTTAGCAAAATACCTGCCTGCCCAACAATTTTTTATTTTATTTAAAAAGAAAACAAAATTTAACTAAGTTTTTGATTCTGAATTTAGGTGTTTTTTACAATATAAAATATTGGAAGAAGAAATTAAAGTGTTGTATTTCGTGCAAAATTTTGCAAGTACAACATTTTTATTTCTTCTTATTATTATTTCACGTGCAGCACGTTACAGCCACACCCTTTTCATTTAAAATATTTTTTTTATTTTCTTACGGTATTCATTATTTAAAAGTTAAAGGTTTAAGAGATGTGTTAACCAAGAAATACATAGTCATTGTTATATGTAATTTATTACCTTTAAGAACCAAGTAAACTCGTTAAAAAATATATACAGTGGAATATTAAAAGTTCTCCTCCCCTTTATCTTCTAAATAAAGAAATATATCGAGATCGGGTAAAATTTGGGTAAAAAAGTGTCACTTAAACTACTTTTTGGCATAAAAACGATTCCGGTTACGTGGATTAGTGTCACGGGGGCACTAGCAATTTTTTTTAAGTAAAGGAGAATCATGTAGCATCTCGTTTTAAGGGCCTTTTTATTTTCTTTTTATTGCCGTCTTATTTTTGAAAATCGGCCCATTCGTTTTAGAGTTACAAGCGTTTAAAGTTTAGCTCCAATTTGTACATACAGTGCGGTTTTCAAAAGTTCTCTTCTCTATACCTTTTAAATGGGACAAGATATCGAAGTCGAATAAAATTTGGGTAAAAGTAAAAGGGTAAGCTACTTCTTGGCATGAAAATATTTTCTGTCACGTGGCCTACTGTCAAGGGGCACTAGCAACTTTTTTTTCAAATGGAAAGGGGGATTATGTAGCATCTTATTATAAAGGCCCTCTTATTCTCTATTCAACGCCACTTTGTTGTTTAAAATCGGCCCAGCCGTTTTAGACTTACAAACCAATGCCATTAAAACTGCATTGTTTTTACACTATTTAAGTCAAATTTCAAACGGTTCTAAGTCTGGAACGACAGGACCGATTTTCAAAAACAAAGAAGCGTTAAGTAGAGAATCAAAGACCTTTAAAACGAGGTGCTATATGACCCTTTTTCCATTTGAAAAAATAGTTGCTTGGTACTACGTTACGTGACAGACATAATTTTTATGCCAAATAGTAGTTTAAATAACACCCTTTTACCCAAAATTTACTCAATTTTGATATATTATCCCATTCAAAAGATATTAGGGGAAGGACTTTTAATATTTTCACTGTATACTCTGTATCTCTACATATACGACTGATCTTTTATGCCTGATTTATTAGCTTATTAATTCTTAAAGGAGATTCGTCCAAGTTATTGTATTAAATTTTTTGCACATAGGCCGCCATATATTTTTATACAATTAAATCTTATAGGGCATTAAATATTTCAATTAGAAACACCATACACTATTATCGGTTATAAAAACATATTTAAACATGATTAACATTAAAAATACAATTAGTTTTATCAGCCTATAAAGTTTCAAAACCAAGCACGTTCTTTTAAATTTACTGGCATTTTTATACTAGACATCAATATTTAAAACACTTACCTATAATTATTAAAGTTGAGCAAATTGTGAATGATAGAGCATGTTAAAAACAGTTACTTACTATTTTACCTGCAAAATTCCTAAAAATAAATACAAATTCAAAATTTATTATATTGAATTAGTAAAAAGTACTGCAACCTTTAAAAATCTTTTTTCCACGACCTTCGTCGAAAACTGATTTTTCCTCCCTGTATAAGGGAGAGAAACGGCACTTTTTATCCCCGAAGCGGAAAAAGAAAGTTAAGTGCGATCTATTTTTAACACGCTTTTATTAGCTTGGGTTGTAACTATCTATCTATTTATGTAACGGAATCTTTGAGCCTAATTTTTACCAACTTCCAGCGATTCAATTTCTTTGAAACTTTGCACACGTATCAAGGACCGATGACAATGCAATAATTTAAAAACAGTATCCCGTTATCCTGATTAGGACCGCCAGGATAAATAAATTCCTTTACAGATCCTCTGTGTCTCTTGACAAAATGGCGAAGGATTTTTTAGTGAATAAACTGGAGCATTTATTTTTAAAAAACTAATTGATATATCGAACTAAAAATGAAAAATAAATAATAGTTTAAAAAACTAAAAAACACGCTTTTATATGCAATCGAACTAAAAATTAGAAAATAATTTTTCATTACAAAGAGTTTGTCACTTCAGAATAAAAGCGTGGGGTGCTTAATATATTAAATATTATAATTATTCTATTTGCAAATATCTATGAGGGAAAAGTTATGAAAAAATAGTAAAATGCACCCCACGCTTTTTACTCTGAAGTGACAAACTCTTTGTAATGAAAAATTATTTTCTAAATTTTAGTTCGGTTGCATATAAAAGCGTGTTTTTTAGTTTTTAAACTATTATTTATTTAGCCAAGAACCTACTTAGAAGTTCAAGAATTTACAGTTGTAAGTTGTAATAAAAATAGTTTATGAATTTAAAAACAAGCAAAATAAGTTGTTTTTGATAGTTTGCAATTGTAGTAATTATCATAAGTAGTCATTTGAATTTTCTGGCTGTTATTTTGATTAAACTGCATTAAATTCTGCGAGTTAAAATGGTAGTTTAATGATTTTAGAAACACAGGCGCCAACGTTATAAAGTTTTAATAGTTTTATAGTTTATAAATAAAGCGTTACATTTATTGTGCTTGTATGCGTAATTTATGGGGATAAGTCTTTAATTAAAAAATAAACGTATTATTTTTTTAATCATACCCATTAGGGATAAATTATAAAGAAGAAAGTATTGTTCAACCGAGTCGTTTCTATTTTTAACTCAATAAAGCATGTATAAGGCTAGTCTTTAAATTATTAAAAACGTTACTACCTAAACCACGTATGTACTAGTCGATCAAACTAAATGATGATAAAGTGAATGCTAAACGATAAATTATGCATACTAAAATTAAAGTTATTTCTTTATTTTTGTGACAATAAACTCATCTTTTTCTCCGGTTCCGTAAACGTTGTGTAACACACAAGTATTTTACACGTTTTTGCATTAAGTTGTAAAAACTTTACTTTAAATCATTTACATACATCGCAGTAGGCTCTGGCGGAGTTATGTATACATGGTTGCCGATTTTTTAGGTGAATCTTTGCAATTTATTTGATAAAATGTGTAAAATATATAGAAAAACGGGGTTTTAAAAGGTGAAAATCAAATACTGCGTGCCACTTTAGCTTCAACTTAGGAATTGTTTGCAAAAATAAGGAGAATATACTGAAAACGAGGCTAGTTTGTTTTTTAACTTTGATAATGAATATCTCGAAAATAAAACGTTTTCGACTTTCAGATGAGAGATCAGCACCGTAAAAACCACCACCACCAAATTTGGTCAAAATGAAAGTTGACCCCACTTTCAAGACGATTACCATTTTTTATTAGTTTTGCAAAAATAAGTTCTGTAGAATTTTGTAGGGGCCATTTTGTATTGCAGCACACTTAAAAAAGTGTTCTTTTACCTTAAAGTTACAACACTTTATATAAAAATTTTATATCCTATGTCCCACTTGAGTTTTTCTATTTTGTTATTGCCAATTAGAAAATAATTAGTAATTGTTTGTATAGCTCAGAGATGGCACCAATGGCAGCCGACGTAAAAATTTGGGAACGCGAGTATATTGATGTTTTTTTTTTAATACTTTTAAAACTAAAATGGGAAAAGTTTTAATTTTTTACTCTTCAAAATTTGAAGTAACTGAAAAAAGTATGGAAGGGAAAAGAAAGCAGATCTTTTACATTTTTGTACTAAAATGGCACGTAAATACGAAAAGTTTCGCCACCACTGGTATAGCTTATGGCCTTCGCAGTCATGGCCTACTCGGGCAAATAAAGTTCCCTTCTTTGAAATTTTAATAAAATATTCTTATAAAATTTTATACATCATTCCAAAAAGTAAACGATTTATTTAAATGGTCCGAAAAACAAAATAAGCGACAGAGCAAAGAAACTAAGGGTATTAAAACTGAAGCATCGAAATTAAAATGCGAATACAAAATGCGAAAACGATATTATATCTAGTTCTCATTAAAACGAAATTAAATTACAAATTGAATTTTCTACCACTTACTTTACTTAACTATCTTTCAATATTTTATAGTTTTTAAGATCCCAATACATTTCCTAGCAGGTTAAAAAAAAAACTATGTAAAAAAAATTGGTACTATTACTACTGCTTGGCCTGTTAACGAATGGGGTTTACAAGAGGACAAATGGATAAAAATTATAAATTCATAAAACTTTATTGCTTGTAAAAAAATATGATATACAAAGAGAAAATGTTGATTTTGTATACAGGGGTCGCAAAAACATGTAAAACGTGATTTTTTTCCAAGAGGTAACTACCTTTCCAGCGGTTACCCCAGTTCCTCCTAAAATGCCCGATATTATTTTTAAGGTAAAACACATTAAACGTATCCTTTCTTTCCTTAACACCAAGAAATCGTCTGGGCTGGATGGCATACAAGCAATCGTTTTAAAAAATGTGCTCCAGAACTTGCACCAATCTTAACTCGGCTCTTTCGAATTTCTTACAACACAGGTATCTTTCCGGAGAGCTGGAAAGCTGCACGTGTTCAACCTATTCCCAAGAAAGGATCTAAATCTCTTCCATCTAACTATAGACCAATTTCAATTCTCTCAGTTCTTTGTAAAGTAATGGAAAAACTAATTAATTCACAAATTCTTAAGTACTTAGAAAAACACAAAATTTTGCATGATAGGCAGTATGGATTTCGCCACAAAACATCTACAGCAGATCTTCTTTCCTTCGTATCACACTGCTGGAATAAGTCTCTTGAGTTTCTAGGTGAGTCCCAGATCGTTGCTCTTGATATATCCAAAGCTTTTGACCAGGTTTGGCATGTCGCACTTCTTAATAAACTTCCCTCCTATGGTCTTTCAACTAAACTCTGTACTTGGCTCTCTAGTTATCTATCTGATCGTCGTATATCAGTTATTGTGGACGGCCATTCTTCAAGCTTTCACCAAGTAAATGCTGGAGTCCCTCAGGGCTCAGTTCTGGCACCAACATTGTTTCTTCTTCACATCAACGACCTTCTCTCGTCCACAACTAATTCAATTCATAGTTTCGCCGACGATAGTACCCTTTACTCTAGTTTTCAGGTTCCTAAACCCATTACTAAATCTGACTTGGAAAACAAACGCAGAGCGATGCAGATATCTCTTTCGCAGGATCTTAATTTAATATTGGATTGGGGCGCTAAAAATCTCGTCCATTTTAATGCATCCAAAACACAATCATGTTCCTTGTCGCAAAAAGAGTCATCAAATACTCATCCTCTACTTATGAGCGGCCAAGTTTTACAGAGCAAAGACACCTTTAATCTTGGGAGCGTCACATTTGAAAGTAACCTTAACTGGCATAAACACATTGTATCTATAGCCACGTCAGCTTCAAGAAAGCTTGGATTTCTCTTTCGAGCCAAAAGTATTTTTCCCTTCTAATTTATACACTTTATATGTGTCCCAAATCCAAATTCCCTTGGAATATTGTTCTCATATCTGGGGCATGGCGTCCCCCACAACCCTAAGCATTCTTGATTCTATTCAAAGAAAAGCTATTCGTCTCATTAATGATCCTTCACTTACAGAAAGGCTTCCCTCTCTTGCACATCGTCGGGCTGTGGGGGATTTATCGCTTTTTTATATGTACTTCCATGGCTTCTGCTCTGAAGAGTTGTCCAGTATAGTTCCTCCACTAACGGTTCCCAACAGAGAAACTCGTGGTTCCGCGCGTATGCATCCCTATACGGTCCAACTGGACAGGCCCCGAACTTCCCACTTTGTTCGTTCTTTTATCCCTAGAGTTTCTAGGTTGTGGAACCTGCTGCCCGCGGAGGTCTTTTCTTCCCTTCCAAATCTTCAAGTATTTAAGTCCCGTGTCAACAAACTCCCTCTTACCTCGCTTAAGACACCCACGGTACGTTAGTATTTAGGCTTTTAGCCTTCGTGGTTTGTCCAGAGATTAATAAAAAAAACTTTATTTTTAATTTTTGGGCAAAATAGTATTTAGAAAATTTATTTAGAATAACATTTTTAGTGGTTTCATTAATGTTACAGGTATATTAAAAAGTTTCATAACACTGATTTTAGAATTATCATAAATTAATTGTTTTACATTTTTATAATAAAATTACCAAAAAAAATCTTCCTTAATTTGCTTCTCAAACAAGTGCTTTTTTCAAATTCAATGAAATTTTGTTTTATTTTTTTATTGATTGCAAACTTCATTCTAAATAAATCTTTACAATGACATTTTGCTTAAAAATGAAAAAATAAGGTAGTTTACTCTTAGAAAAAATCACGTTTTTAAGTTTTTGAAAACCTGTATACTAAAATTAACAGTTTCTCTTCGTAAATCATATTTTTATACAAGCAAATTTTTTTTATAAAGAATGACGTTTTTCAAAAAGTAAATTTTTGGTCCATTTGTCCTCTTGTAAACCCCATCCGAGGACAGTCTGTATAATAAAAATACATTTTTTTTAAAATATAAAAAAACCTCATTGAGCTAAAACATATTTTTTCCATTAATTACGAAAAAATATGTATAATAAATATTTTGTTTGATATTTAACATTCGATGCAACCAATATTATTTTTAAGTATATTAACAGACGTAGTAACAAAGTTATTATGTGATAATTAAAATTCTCTAATGTTGGTAATTCCAAAGATATTAAATATTCAAACACGTTTACCAGTATCCCAACGTTTATCTTATCCTCCCATTGCTCTATTGTTCCCTGGTGTTTATCCTTTAAAACATCTATTCACTCGTCTCTAATGGGACTCTAATTCTCTAATAGCAACTAAATATTAAACTTCCCATTTTGTAACTCAGATCAACAAAACAAATCTTCTGACATCTCAGATTTAGGTACATTAGTTGGCAAAGGCGCTTGGAATAATTATTAGCAGCTAAATGTGCGGTAAAAGTACTTATTCAGATTAAGCTTATGTTCCTTAAGCTTATTTACTTATTTAGATAAGGATTTTATTCAAAACAGATCTTAGAAATATGAGTACAATATTTTGAAATTTGAAAATTATCTACAGCGTGTCCAGAATAAAAGAGGCCAGTATAGAAATTTTGCGACTTTTGTTAAGCCCGATATACTTCGACAGATTTTTTCTTTAAGGTTATATCGAAAATTAGGTTTATAAACCGAACTTTGAAACAGAAAGACAACTCGGTGGATTGGTTCTTAAAGCTTTTTAGACTATGGTGGGTAAGGATTAGTCGTTTTTTGCCCATCATAGTTACGAAAATTAAAAGTTCTTATCAAAATTTATTTATTATATCAATGAGAAGTTTAGGTATTGGTTATACATTTTTTCAGAAGTAGTATAAAAAAATCAATACCAAGTCACGGAAAACGCCTATTAAACTTGATTTATTTGTTAAAATTTCTAATTTTCTACTAAAAAAATCTGTCAAGCACTTGACGCACCAAAACAAATGAATGCTGCTTTAATAGTATATTTGTTGTAGTGTTCTTAATAATAAAAAGAGTCGAGTGCTTTACGGATTTTTTAGGAAAAAAAAGGGATCCGATATTTAATATAGCACTCCGTTTTTGAGCTACGACATAAACTTGCATTTTTTAAATGGAAACCATAGTTGGCTATGACATTTTTAAACTGGCCTTTTAATAGGCTTTTTAACGATAACAAAATATACTTTAAATTAAAAAATAACGTAGTCTTGGACATAATTATTTTTAAATTAGTTTTTGATGTCATTTAGCTCTAAACAATTGACTTTGTTTTATTGACAATGACTTTTCTGTTCATCTCATCAGCACTATAAATGTTTTAAATTAAAAAATTAATTAAAAAAAGCATTTTCATAACTTTTTAATAAGTAATTTTAGACACTTACTCCTAAAAAATATTTAGGTTTTTATTTTTTTAAGTTTTTTAAAACCATCTAACGAAGCATTGATATTTTTTTAAATGTGTTAAACCTTAAAAAGAAACTAAATTGATTAAAATAAATAAAAAAACTATTAATTAGAAATTGAGTACTAAATTTACCACTATAATAATTAAAATAGTGCTTTAAATTAAACCAAGTAAAAAAGAGGAACATTACTATTCAAAAATTATCGAAAATTCCACTATTTTTGCCTATACCCGTGCGCATTTAAACATTCCACTATAGGATTCGGAACCCGTCTTACTCCTGATTGGTCAAGTTCATTATGGCGCCACATTTATCGAAATGCGCGGTGCGAAAGCCGTAGTAAAATGTGCGAGCGGTGCTGAAATTTAGAGTTGATTGTTGGAATACTTCGTATGATGCATTTTGTTTTTTATTCTTTTCATTCCTAATATAGCTTTTCTATGTAAACAAATATAGTAATATTTAGAGCTTATATTTAGCTATTAATTAAAATTTATTATTAATTATTGTATTACCTACTTTAGAATGGAGGAGTTAATTAAAGTTGATAATTTTCTTTATCGGGCTAAGTTCAAAAAAGAAGAGGAGGTAACTCGGTGGCTTCGTATTTACGAAGAAAAGACTTCCACTTCGTGGCGTGAAATCGGCGACACATATCAATAAATAGGACGCCATTATTATATTTTAAATTTGACCAATCAGGAGTAAGACGAGTGCCGAATCCTATAGTGGAATGTTCAAATGCCACCCGTGCTATATCTTTTAAAACCAAACTTGTTGCCTTTTAGCTTAAAGCTTATACGTTATAATCATAAATAATTATTGTTACGTAAACTAAGTCTTACAAGAATATAAGGGTTAAAATATTTATTGGAGAGGCTGTCAAAAAAAAGAAATTTTCAACAGTACTAGTTTCGTTTTTCGCGCAACAACACAAAAATTAAAACAATATTATATCCAAAGCTACGTCATTTTTTGGTTTAAAGTATATCTTGTTATACATCGTTAAAAAGCTTATAAAAGGTCTTTTTAAAAATGTCATACCCAACTATGGTTTCCATTCAAAAAATGCAATTTTGAGTCGTTGTAGCTCAAAAACGGACTACTATATTAAATATTGGATTTTACCCTTTTATTAAGAAGATAATTATCTACAAGTTTTCCGTTTAAACTTCTTTTGTATTTCGAATATTAACTGAGCTACAGAAGAAAAAGATTTTTGGAAAAACGTTTTTTCAAAATATCTAGTAAGCCATGATTTTTTTAACGAAACAAAAAGTGATTTAAACTAAGCTCTAAAAACTGCATTCTTTCCCCATTTAACCATGTCCGTAGCTGCAGCGGTTTCTAAGATCCCTTCACTAAACATCGAAAAAACTTACCCTGTATAATGAATTAATTTTGAGAACTCTTTATTTTCGTGACTGGCTAACCATTTTTATATGTAAAATGATGTCCTTGGCATGCCATGAAATACTTTTTAGGAAGAAAAAATTTTAATAAGCAAAAAAAAATAATTACTTTTAAACTTTTTCATATACTCGCATGCCCAATTTTTTGTCCTCGCGTGCCACTTTGGGCACGAGTGCCATTAAATCGCCATTCCTGGTCTAGATTGACTAATTAAAGTAAATATTTTTAACCTTGTTAAACATTTAAATTTAGTTTTAACTTTTTTGGTTATTTATTTCTTGATCATTGTTAATACAATGTAATAATTGAAAATGTAGAGCTTAATATAAGGTTTGTTTGCGGAAGAAATTCTGAACTAGTTCAGAAGTAAATAAAAAGCATGCGCATTTAGGTTTTGTTATTCGCAGGACAAAAATCCTCGGAGGTAAAAAGTCGGCGTTTGCGGAACAAGAATATTGTGTGAATTAATTCCGAATACGTGTAATAAATCCTAGAGTCAAAGCAGAAGGATAATCCTGCAAGTACACTTGATTTTTTACCATAATTTAAGTTTCTCAAAATACATAAACGTTTGGTCATAAGTTAAAAACATTTGGTTAGAGTAATTTATATGTTTTAATTTAACTTTACCTTACCCAGATTCCAAATTAGTGCAGAAGGAAAGATGTGCATTGTAGTGGTAGATAAACTTCCTAATTCGGAATGTATTCCGAAATAGTTCAGGACTTCGTCCGCGAACAAACCTATTAAATACATATACACATTTCTAGAAACACTAGTCGAAAGTCGGTATTAGAGTTACTGTTAAATCTAAATGTATGATAAATCTTTGAATTTGTATTAAAGTTGGCTATTTAATTTTGATATAAGAATTTCAGAACCATATTTACAAAAGAAATTTGATAATGCTCAATAGAAAACGAAACGTCGCATTTGAAATAAAATACCCACTATTCAATAGAGTAAAAAGTGGAATGCAAAAAATCCAATTTTTAATACTATCTGAAAAAAATATAGCAAAGTTTTATTTTCGTTGTTTCCCAATATTTCCGAAAATACTCGAATTTTTAAAATTTTCTCTACAGCAAATTGTTGGCAACTCTAGTTGTTATTTAACCGATTTTGTACCTTTTACCATTCCCAAGATCTCCATAGTGGCTTTTCATGTCATCGACATGCAGTATGATGGTTAGTTGTCCTCTTTCATGGTTCCGGTTTAACCGAAAGTCCATAAATACATTTTTTTAAAATACAACATCTTATTTATGCCCCAAAAATAGAAAAAAATTGTTTTGCGTGCAAGTGTTTTATTTTAAAATTATTTTCGTAAACACCATTCTCAGTGCTATGCGTCCTTTTGTATGGCAAAATCAAAATTCGACCAATAAAATTTTGAAGAACAAAAAAAGGTGCCCTACCACTAACCAAAACTAACAAAAAAAAATATCTCCAAATTACAAACGCTACTTTACAACCTTCATCTGTAAAAACCCCTAAAAATATTATTTTTTAACATTCCTAAAAAGGAGTAATTACCCCTCCTTATTTACGCCAGTGAGCGTAAGTGTTAAGTGGTTGTATACCAATGTTACAAGAAAATTGAAATTAAAACAAAACTAAATTATAATTACTAAATGACAAAAATGTGTTTTCTGTCATTAATATGGTTCAAGCGGTATATTATGGCTTATGAAATCGTTTGTAAAAAAATATTTCTGACAGCATATAAGGGTCACTGCACACTACAGCTCAGATCACGCACAGCTCACGGTCCACTTAAGCTGCGATAAAATATTCTCATATGCAACTTAATTAGGCACACTTTAAGGTGGGTCCAGACTTAAACATTTTAGTCCGAACGAACAGAACGAACTAAGCGCGCAGAGCAGAATTTTCAGAGTCTGGACCTGCGTCCGAGCCGAATTGAACGCGCCAAACGTTTTCCGGAGCTTTTCGGTAAATCGAAATTGCTCAAAAGGATTTATTGTTCGCCGAATTATTTAGTTGAAGGGATATTAGAAAGTTCGAGTTGGTCGCACCATTCGGGTCTTTTGTTTTGTGTTGTATGGAGGTAAATTAAGGTTAGGTACAATATAACTTGAAATGGAGTGGGACAGGGAAAAGTGTTTAAAATTAATTGCACTTATGAGCAATACCCTGTCTTGTGGAATCCCAAACATGGGTTGTATTATAACAAAGTCAAAAAGCATGACTGGGAGAGCATTAGTGAGATAATGCAGTATAGTAATGAAGAGGTTAAAAGAAAATGCTACTACTTTCTCACAGAATGCATGTCTTCTACATGCAATTATCTCCTTTTATTTTTATCAGAAATACCGTTTCTTCTTTTTGTGGAAAACAAATACGGGCAAATACCGACACTACAAATACTTTAGAACAAGTCAATCTTTTATTATCATGTATATTCGCGGGAATGTAACGATATTTTGTTTGGACTGTTCGTTCTGTTTTTTCCTGCGCGCTCAGTTCGATCTGTTCGTTCGGGCTAAAATGTTCAAGTCTGGACCCACCTTTAGATGCTCTGCTACAGTACGCTCACAGTTCGAAAAAATATCCGCAAGATGGCGTGAGCGGACTGAAGGCGCTGCTTTGCGTTTTTAACCAAAGAGAATAGACAAGGATAGAGGATCAATCGCCGTTTCGAAAAGTGGCACAATTTGAAGAAAGGGTCTGCGGGATGGCAGGGCATGCGCATACGATTTCCCAATGTCAAAATCGGCGGTATATTCAAAAACATTGATTTATTGAGTAAATATACATAAAACATTAATAAAAAGTGTAAAATGTGGTTTATACTGAAATTTATTAATATTTTAATGACTAAATATTGGTAATTTAGTGCTAATGGTGTATTAAAATCTATTTGGTAGAAGACTATTTTTTTCTTAGATTGGAATAGGTTAATGTGAAAAAATGTATAGGTATAAATTTTAGGGAAGTGAGAACTGAAAATAAAAATCTAAATAGAATTATTTCTTGAAAACTAAACTTTTATTGCGAGATTACTTATTTAGCATAAAAAATGGTACTAAATGTAAAAGAAGTGTATAATTTTAAGAAATATATGAAAATACCATGCTCAAACTTACCAACCAAATAAATTTTAGATTTATGTTGATCCTATTTAGTTGAAAGGTATTATAGTCTATAAGTTAATATTACCTACTTATACCAAGAAAAGCGTAGTAGGATTTCAGTTTCCATAGGCCACTGTGCTTGGTCCATTTTATTCGATATCTACATACTTGTTTTTTTAGGTATGAGGAAGCAGATAAGATTGTAGGTTTTTATTAACAATAAAAATGTAAGTTTCCACATTACTGGATACTTATTTTGAAATAAAATACTTTTGTAATAGAAGCTTAAAAATGCTCGTTATTAGAAAAAAATCATAATCCTAAACATTTTTTTCCACAAATTTTCAATATTGACAAAAATAAATGTACTTTCCTCTTAATATAAATTTATATTTTTTAAGATCTTTCATATACCTACCACTGAAAACAATTAATATCAAATGGTTAAATTTTTTCGTAAAATTTGCCTTATGGTACGAACTTAAGAAGACACACTCTATATCTTGGTTTGTACCTTAACTGGGTCAGTTATTAAGTTTTTTAAGTGTTTAGGCTTTAGGCCTTTTTATTTTTTCGCTTTAGTATAATTTTTATCACAATTAATACTTTTTAAACTGATCATTTGTCTGTCTTTTTCAAGCAAATTTTTTAAATAGAGAGTGACGCACACAGAAATCCTCTATTGGTTCATTGTGCTTTTACCTCCAGCAAGATATTCATTAAATATATTTTACGGATGTATATAAAATATTAATGTATATAATGTTTTGTACATATTGTTACATAAATAAGTACTATATAAAGTGTTAATTTGTTTTTATTCAAAAAAACTACGTAAATAATTTAGCAATAATTTATTTAAAAATCCATAAATTTCCACAAATTTTGTTTCAATAATTTATATCTATAACACAGGTCACACGTAAAATCAAACCAAATAAAACACAAAACAAATATACAGCCACAACAATCACAAAACATCAGCCATATTGAACATGTGAAAGTCAAGAGTTTTGACATTTATAACAGCCAATAGCATGCCGAAAAAGAACATCTTATGCGCATGACGAGTAATCCCGCTGTGTTAAGTTAACCATCAAACCGTTGAAAGTCGCAAGATATTTGGCTGATAGTATTGATTCAGACACAAAAATGTTACGTAAAAAGTGCGTACTGAAACAAAAAATTATAAATAAATCCATACTTTTAACCAAGCACGTCCTTTTTACCAACGTTAAGCAAGAATAAAATAAAACTTTGACGAGCTCTTTTGGTCGCTGAACACAATCACTAGTCGCAGGTGTGTGCCATTTCTTAATTGGTGGGGGTAAATCAACTGTTTCTCTCCCCTCTCCATTCTGTTTGTTTTTAACGGATCCAAACATATGTGTAGCCACTAGCTAAATCGTCATTTCGGATCCTATACTAGGGTCCTACTTAAACTAAAATGAGCGTTGGTTGATCGTTGTGTGTAAATAGTATACAAAATGTTTATTCATGAGGGATCGATGAGCGAACCGAGACATAAGCGCCTAGTGTGCATTGACCTTAAATAACTTTCCAAAAATTAGTTGATATGCCGTTATACCGGGTGACACAAAGTGTTGTTATCCCCATATTTTTTTATTTTTAAAGAAAGAATAATAACTTTTTGCAGTATTATTTTAGCATCAATTAACATTTTTTGGATGGTATTTATTTGGGTACACGCAAAAATAAAATTAAAAGTACTAAAAACCAAAAAATTTAAACAAGTAAAAAGATAATTAAAAATGGAAAACTTTGAATCAAATTTTGTAGAATTATCAATATAAACCTTTAGTTTGGGGGAGATATATAGATGACATTTTTCTATATACCAACATGACGAACACTGTTTAAATAATTTTTTAACACACATTAATACACAAGAACCAACAATTAAGTTTACGTTAGAAAAAGAAAACAACCTACAACTACCATTTCTTGACATTTTAATAAAAAAGATTTAAACAATTTTGAAACTAAAATCTACAGAAAACCTACACATACAAATAGATACTTAAATTTTAACTCAAATCACCCAATAATGGTTAAAAAGGGAGTTGTAAAAAGTCTATTTGATAGAATTAAAGTCATTTGTTCTAATCAAAATATAACTATTGAAAAAGATTATTTAAAAATATTTTAATTCAAAATAATTATCCTCTTGATTTTATAAATAATTGTTTCCTTGAATTTGAAACTCCAGTTATAAGACAAAATCAAAATAGACCTATTACAAATTTATTTTTACCATACATTCCCGGACTATCAAATAAAATTCAACGAATAGGGCATAAATTTAATATTCGCACAATCTTTAAAACACAAAACACAATCAGATCTCAATTAACAAAAACAAAACCATACAACTTAAATGAAAATACAAAAATGTCTTTTATAAAATACCTTGCCAATGCAATAAGTTTTCTATAGGTGAAACTTGTAAACCATTAGCCAAACGTATAAAAGAACACAGATCATACATTAAAAACACAGAATTTCATAAATCAAAAATCTGCCAACACGCATTTGATAACAATCATAGAATAAACTGGGATGCTTCGAGCATTTTAGCAAAGGAAACTTGTTCTAAAAAACGCAAAGAAAGTGCGTATATATTATTAAATAAAGATAATTGTGTAGCATCAATTTCAGTTAATTTAAATAACACTTGGTTGCCTTTGCTTGATACTGAAGTATCTTCAGGAAGACTAAAAATTAACTAACTATTCACCTTTTTGTAAAATAAACAATCAATACACTAGCAACCAGTTATCTATGTCACTATGACACTATAACCAAACAAACATGTTTTGACATTTAATGTCAAAGTTTTCAGAATATCCTAGAAAAACATAAAAATTTTGAATTTTAAAACCTAAATAATAGTAAGTTTTTATATTTATTATTTTTATTCCATTTGTCTTGACAACAGTGACAGATTGCCACCGAAACGTCGATTTTTAATTATCTTTTTTACTTGTTTAAATTTTTTTGGTTTTTTAGTACTTTTAATTTTATTTTGGCGTGTACCCAAATAAAAACCATCCATTAAATGAATCCGCCAAACTACAGAACATATTAACATTTTTTTGTCAGAACCTTAAAATTACTTCCGGTTTAACTGGAAGTACTGTAAACTTTTTTATTTTAAATACAAGTGTCTTTTTTAATTTATATTTTCTATAAAATTATCTTTTCAATGATATACCATATAGGGTGTTTCTCTTTAAAATGGCAGCCAAAAATACTTAAAAAAATTCAATACCGCCATTATTTTTGCTTTAAATCCATTTTTTTGCTAAGTAGGCTGTGAAAAGAGAAGAATTGACCTATTTTACTTTTAAAGGTAGTAAACTCGTATATTCCAAAAATCACGTTTTGTAATTTAAGTTTTTAATGTTGTTTATAAGAGGAAATTGTCGACCTTTTTTCGAATATCCACGTTAACTGACAATACACCGTATTTCTTTATAAACCTGAGTAATCGATCACCAACCAACTCAAATAATTTTAAGAAACCGGAAGAAGGCTGACCGGGCTATAGTCACCTGATATATCCCAATTTTCCCTTTTTAAAGAGATTTTTTATTACTGTTTACTTTAACTCATTATGGAGCACGCCTACTCGCAGAGAATTATTAATTACATAGCAGACAAGTTTAATGATGACAGTGTTGGTATAAGGAAATATTAATGACATTTTGCCGGTTTACTTTGAAGTATCCTAATTACCCAAAAAGCTAACCAAGCAAAGGAAAAATAATTACCTCAGGAAACCAAAAAAGAGCTTAAAATAATGGCGATTAAAGGATTTACCAAAATTGTTGCTATTTAGATAGTCTCAGCTTTTTATTTGTCAGAAAACTAAAAGGTTAATTGGTTAATATCACATTATTGTATCATTGTATTTTGGTATACCAGGTGATGCATCGTCGGGCGGGACATAGGAAATCCCATGAAATTTTTCATGGGGTTAATTATTGGCTCCCCTAATTATTTTAGAGAAAAATTCTATTAAAGTTTATTGAAGAGCATGCAAATCTACGTCCATGGTAAAAACTTTAGATTTTTTGGTTAACCCGTTTGCTAGTTAGATACTAATAAATTTTTAAAAATTGTTACATTATTATCGCCTCATATTTATGGACAATAAAAATACCAGTTAGCGTTACATTACGTTGTCATTTTGAAATTTTGTGCTTTATTATTATCAAAAAATCGTCGAGCGAAAAGATTAACCATGAGTTATACTACCGAAGAAAAAGTATTGATGATTAAATGATACTATCAAGGAAATAGTTGCCAAGTTACGGTTCAATTGGATAGGCCCCAAACTTCCCATTTTGTTCGTTTTTTTATCCCTAGAGTTTCTAGATTGTGGGACCTACTGCCACCGGAACACTTTCATTGCCCCCAAATCTTCAAGTTTTTAAGTCCCGTGTTAACAAACTTTCTCTTACCCTGCTTAAGACACCCACTGTACGTTAGTATTTAGGCTTACAGCCTTCGTGGATTGTCCAAAGATAAAAAAAAGGTGTCAGACATGTTCGCTGCTCAGTATCCGAATAGACCGATACCCGGAAAATTAACAGTCGATAGGACTATCAAAAATTTGAGACCAAAGGCACAGTGATAAATAACTGCCGATGTGAGCTAGGAAGTATCAAAGAGAAAAAAATGTAAGAGATGATTGAGACTTGGAAATTTTATTGCACGTGGAAAAAATGAAGGAAAGGTGAGGAAAAGGAACAGGATATCATAGGAAAAGATCAATCAACAGTGCTCCGGATTTTGAAAAGGCATAAATACATTTCATACAAATATGAAAGACATCAAGAGCTAAGGGATGGGGATGAAATACGACGGCAGGAATTTTGTTTTGACATGATGAAAATGACAAACATGGACAGGGAATTTTTAAAAAATATTTGTTTTACTGATGAGTGCAAATTTACGTTAAACAATGAACCCAATCATCAAAATTACCGATACTGAAGCAAAGAAAACCAACACAGATTTGTCGAAACGAGGACGCAATATCCACAGAAAGTAAATGTTTGGGCGGCGATTTTCGGACAACATAGTATTGGACCATTTTTTCTTAATCAAAATTTGAATGCAGAATTTTATTTGGAACTACTTGAAGTACTAATTTTACCCGCTTTAAATGATGTATCCAGGGATGATCAGGAAATTTGGTACCAAATGGATGACTGCCCGGCACATAATACCCTGGCTGTTCGGGAATATTAACACAATGCTTTTAATGGAAATGTTATTGGCCTACATCACACCATAAATTGGCCAGCCAGGTCTCCTGATATTTCGACAAATGACTTCTTTCTCTGGGGTCATTTAAAACGCATGATATACAAGGATAAAAATTACTCTAATCTAGATGAGTTAAAAAATGCAATTTCTGCCGAAAGCACTAAAATTTCAATTTACAAGTTAGCCAATGTAAGAAGACAATTTTATGAACGTCTGGGTTATTGTCTAGCAGTCAATGGAGGAATATTTGAAAATTTTCTTAATTCTTAAGTTTATTTCGAACCTATTAATTATTGTAATAATAATAATAATTTATTGAAGCATGTAAATATTATAAATGTCATAAGTTCTTGAAATTTGTTACTCTAGTTTAGTCTAACTTAACTCAATTCGTTTGTATAAATAAAACTTTAACCTTTTGACTGTACGATTTTTTGATAATAATAAAGCACTAAATTTTAAAATGACAACGTAATGTTACGCTAACTGGTATTTTTATTGTTGTTCATAAATATGAGGCGATAATAACGTAACAATTTTTAAAAATATATTAGCATCTAACTAGCAAACGGTTTAACCGAAAAATCTAAAGTTTTTACCAAGGACGTAGGCTTGCATGCTCTTTAATAAACTTTTATAGAATTTTTCTCTAAAATAATTAGGGGAGCCAATAATTGAACCCATTAAAAATTACATGGGGTTTCCTATCATAGACAAGAGACGGGTCAGTTATGTTTCCTATGTCTCGCCCGGCGATGCATCACCCGGTATACTTATATATGTACCAAAATACAGTGTGTGCACGATGAACTTAACTATACCTGTAAAAAAATTATTTCTAATATTTAGAAAAAAGTTATTTTTCATAAAAATTTGTGCTTCGTCTAAAAGACTAAAAGCTATAATAAAATTCGCCGTAGGATATACAGGATGGTTTGAAATCGCAAAAATATTACTTTGAAAAATTTTAAAAAATCGAAAATGCCGTATTTTGAAGATTACCTAATTAAAAAGCGTAAAAAAGTAATCAAAAATATATTAAATATTTTTTTGTTACTGGTTGGGGTTTCTTAAGAAAACTAAGGTTGATGTCAAAAAAAAAATCAATTGGGTAAAGAAAAAATGTATAAAAGCGTTAAAAAGAATTACCCCATAATATACAGGGAGATTCAAAATTACTAAAATGTTATTTTGTAAAAAAAAAGATCGGTTATAATAGTAATTTATGTAAGAAGTGCATAAAGTGATCTTTTTTACGAATGGGAAGTTCAATCCCATGAGTAAAAAAAGACACTTAAAGCATGTGTTACATACTACATTTTTTCTACGACCGTATAAAATTTTTCCAAATTACCATTTTATACATGTTTTGTTTATTTAAAATTATTAATTTAAATTTTTGCAGCACAGCCATTATATTGCAACAAAAAAATTATAGCCTTCTTATTTTTAGGAAACCATTATCCTCTTTCGAACTATGCACCTATAATTTAATTTTAGAAAATTGTATGTACTTACTTTTTGTAGAAATAATACTAAAACAGTATAAATTCCTTTTTTTATTTCTTAGTCATCAAAATTCATTATTACTATTAATTTTCAATAAATTTTATTAAATTTATTCGCAAACTGTCAAATTTTAAAACTAGTGACACATAAACTTCAAGAAATAATGACGAAATCAAAAGTAACTTCACCGTTTGGTTCAGTTGATGTCGCGTTTACTGTTACTTTGCATAAATTGATATTTAGGCATTAAAACAAAACACTTATTCAAAGTGTGAAAAAAACCCTCGAAGTGTTAAAAAAGTTTTTTTTTGTACCCTTTCGGGGTCATCCCACCCAGGTCCGACGACCGCCCCCTAGGTGGTGCACTGCAGCCTGAAGGCTTATTGTATCTTGACCCCTACTCCTTCCCATTCACACACCATTCATTCCATAACTTGGATGGTTGTTGCTCGGTCCGCATCCCCGAGCAGAACACCGTGTGCCGTTGCCCAAAACACCGCTGGTGCCGGTCACCCATCCAAATTATGGGCGCGCATTCCACTGCTTAACTCCGGAGATCGACGTTTGCCGATACAACCGAAGCCGCCACAAGCGCGCCTAAAAAAAAAAGTTACTTTTTTTAACACTTCATATAGAGTACTAGAATAGAGTACTCTATCTTCATGTTAACGATTAAAAAACCGTATTTTTTTAACAGTCGTGAAAAATATATGTTTAACTAGCTATTTAAATAACAGAAAAAAGTAATAAAACTTTTAATTTTTTAAAAATAAATCGTTACTTTTTGTTTTACCACTTACATACAGTTTACAAAGTGTATGTATATACTTTAAATAAAAAGTACCGTAGTTTTAGATATGGTAATTTTTCCATCCAAAGTAAACGTGTATATAAAATTTCAGCTTAATCAGTCAAAAATAAAGCTTTAAAATCGAGTAGAAAGATTCACTCGAAGATATAAACATACATAAAAGTTTGAAAAAAGAGCTTTTTTTTAATTTAACAGTCCAAACAAGTCCACTAAACCCTTAACTTTTATTACTCTTAATTTTGTTTTTCAGTCTCCTTACTATTGGCCTTGGCGAAATAAACCCCCTGACAACGTAGATTACGCTATTTACTTAACGAAAAGGACACTTAGAAATAAACAGCGACACGGTCTGGAGGATTACGAAGTGGAAGCTCTAACCAACCTAAGAAGAAACTTGTCAAACAAGTGGGACATCATTACTTCACAAGCAGAAGAACAGGTCAGTTAAATTAACTTTACAAAACCTATACACAGGGGCGTAGCTGGAAAAACTATTAATGTGGCGAGATCGTATTTGCGCCATCAGTCTAAGCGAAGGGGGTGAGATTCTCCTACACACAAAAAAAGATATCTTAACTTAAAACAATTTGCTTTGACTCAAGACACGTTGTGAGTTGTATATAACTAAAAGAATATATTCTTCTTATTAGTAAATTATATTCTTAAAAAAATTATTTTAGTACAAGCATAAAGGTAGATTTAGTTAAGTAAACATATTTTTTTAAGTCAAGAATATTAATGCTTTCTTTGTAGATATTTTTTGTCAACGCGATTATTTAGCGGAGAAAAGCACTAATTTTTTGGAGAAAATATATTCTTGTCTAGCGACCAATTTAAAACATATGTTTTCTTCGGCAAAAACAAATTAAAACTTAAGTTAAGAATACATTTCTTTGGCCAAGAATATATTATTTTAGGGTTGTCTTGGTTAAAGTATATCATAATTAAATACTTTCTTTAAATAAAACTACTTAGTTTTCATTTAAAACTGAAGATTGCTATAAAAATTTTGTTTATCACAATTATTATTGTTAAAGTACAAAACAAAGCTTTTAATAGTATAATATTTTTATGATGATATGTTAGGCCTTCTGGACGTTTTTAGAGCCAACCTTGCTGAAGCGTCTAGGATCCTATTAATAGAAATCTCCCTCCCTGGTACAGCAGACGTGAATAAAAACAAGAGTTTTTGGTGCTCTGCGTCCGGCATTTCCTGTGTATTCTTCAGTACTTTCTTTGTGAAGATTTCAGTTCTCGATAGTCCCGGCACGATAGTAGCTTTAATGTAGATATTTTCAGCACGGTGATCCAACTACCCCATAAACCTACAATGTGTGTCCACATGAACTTGACTATACCTGTAAAAAAATATTTTTAATATTTCAAAAAAGTTATTCTTCATAAAAATGTTTACTTTATCCGAAATGCCAAAAGCTATAACAATCATTTTTCTAGGATTTTCTAGGTGGTTCATAACTGCAAAATCAAGACTTTATAAAAATGAAATTTTTGAGACTACCTAATTAAATAGCAAAAAGTACTTAAAAGTGTATAACATAAAAATTTTCTATTGATTGTGATTTTCAGTAAAAGTTGAGGTTAACCAACTAAAAATAATTCAAAAAAAAAGTTTTACGGTTTATTAAAATATATATTTTTTAGAACAAAAGCTTTAAAACTATCGTCTGACTTACTATTTAAATCCAAATCCGGTAGTACACCGCGCCTGAGGGGCGACGCGTTCTTCATTCAATTCTCCATTTCTACAAGCAGGATCGCACTAATTTAACTTCGTTGGTTTCTTCGGAGCCCACACCTCCTTTCTGTCAAGTTTATTACCATTTATTTTCTGTTCGTTATTTTCCAGCACTTAGACCATGGTGGTGCTGACGTTTTCCTCAAAATCCTCCTCGGCCTGCAGTCATCTTACTTTTTGGCTATCTAGTCAACCTTTCTTAATTTCCTTAGTATTTTTTTTAACTTCTTATAATCTTGCAGTGTGGAAGGAAGCGTTTCTTGTTTCCTGGTTCGCCGATACGCACCTTTCTGGGCAACGTTTTTTGTAAAAATGAATAAGGAAACTACCTTTGATACCTAATTATGGTAACCAAGAGTATAATATTTAGGTTTAATAATTCCAATAGCTATATTTTCTTAAGTGAAAGAAATAAATATAAATTGTTTTGACTGTAAAATAAATATATTTTTGAGTTTTATTTTAAAAAAGCCATTGTCTTTAACAAAAATAATATTAAATCAACAAGAATTTTATTCCAAAGTAAAATTATGTTTTAAGTAGAGAATAAAAATATTACTTTGTCTTGGCTAAAGAAATTTAAGTTTTCCTGTAAGAATAGATTTTCTTAAATATCCCTTATCATATTATTCTTAATTTTAGACAAATTGTGTCTTATTTTAAAAATATATACTTGTTTGAAGAATATATAGTAAGAATAATATTATCTAATATGAAAATAATGTAATTTCTTATTTCTTGGAGCAGGAATATTGTTTTCCCTCAAGAAAATTTGTTTTAGGTTAAAAATAAATTTTCAAGAAAATTCAAATTCTATTTGCAAGAATTTTATTTTTTGTGTGTACACGGAAAAAAATAAATCTTGAATCAAGAGATTTCAGGAGTTTAAAAATAATGCCTGGTTCCACAATTTTGTGGTTTTATATTAAGAAAATTTACTTGCATCTAAGATCTAAAAGCGCATTATTTAAGAAGTATATTTCCTTAAAATATTAACTAATATTAAAACCATATGTGTTAAAAATAGTGCCTTATTGTTTTAAAATATGTAAAATGGTAGGCTTGCTGTAAAAAACTATATAATTTTCTTTTAAAATACCCTATCATTAATACAAATTATGTACTTTTGTATTAAATTTGTCGGGATTTTAATACAACATAATAAACATATTTAAAAAAGGATTTCTGTTTATTACACGCAAGTTTAAAAGTCTTATTGCTAAATCTCCTTGTCTACAATTATTATTATAATGGTCTTTAATTAAAAAAAAAACAACTTTTTAATCTTAAATACTGATGTACTCAAATTATGACATCCATTGTACTTCATATTTCAAGAAACCCATATCTTTGCAAAAGAACCACCTTTTTTCTAGAGCAGGCGTTGTCAGATGTACAAAAATTATTGACTTTTTAGGATAAGACTTTTTATCGTTAGCTAAGATGCTAATTACCTTGATTTTTGCAGATTTTTTACATTTAATCCTAAAAAACATATTTCATTTTTTTACAATAACGGCCAATTGCCCATTTTGATGTCTTTTTGATACCTTTTTGCCAATGCCTTGCCGGCAAAAAATGTTATAAGGGTTCAAACTTTAGAACATATGGTTTTTTTACTTAACCATAAAGATCATAACGGAGAAATTTCAGAGGTACTAGTTATTTTTATAACATTTGTAGTAACATTATAGCGTTATTTAAAAGGTGTTGTGTGTTAAAACTAAATGATTTTATTTTTAATAAATAAATGTACTTATCGTTGCAATAGTTGGTTAGGGAGGGTTTCGGGGGATAAAAAATGGTAATCTGCTTTTTATTATAAAATTTTGAGGGCGCCACCTGACAGAATTAAAGGTATACTTCAAAAAGTTTATCTAACCAGCCGTTTTTAAGATAACTGGGTTTAAAATATCAGCTTCATAACGAGGATGTTTAAAATTGTAAATTTCTAGGTGGTTGTGCTGAGAAACATTTAAATACTTCTTTGTCCTAAATAACCTAATTTATCAGATACAAGATGGAAATTAAAAAAAAAAGTGGTAAAAAAATAAGATTTTTTTTACCATTTTGTATCTTAAAAGTAAAAATAAAAGTATAGGTTTATTTTAACTAATCTTCCTACAATGATACACACTCTTAAAGACCAGCATCTTATTTTAAAACAACCTGTATAGCTTAGACCCTAAGACGAGACGCTAAGTAAAGTTTTTAAATCCAAATATCTTAAAAACGGCTACTCGAATTATCTTTTACCACTTATAACTTTTTTTTGGTTAAATATGTTTAACATTTTTGTGTCTTAGAGTTAAACACAAAGTGGCTTAAAAAAGTATTTCCGTTTTAAATAGTCGCAAGAGAGCACAAGCGGCGCCCCTTAAATTTAACAATCAAAATAAACACCGATTTTAATTTATTATTAGCAAAACGTTGTTTAATCGAGTATTTTGAAAATACAGTTCCTGTAAAAAAATATTTATAAAAATCTAAAACCAGATTGACATTTTTGCACCTCGTTTTCCCGAAATCGTTCGCTTTCATAGTAAGGTATACAGGTGTAAAAACGAACTGGCCGACCATAGGGAATTAAAAACATAAGACATTTAAAGGGGGATATGTGTTGTTCGCCTCCCCGTCCAACGAAAGACGAAAGCGGTGTTGTGTAAAAAATGCAGGATTTAAAAAATATATATTTTAAAAATTTATACTTAACACTGGCAAAACTTTTTTACGCTTAGGATGTCTGCTTTTTTCAAAAATATCTTTTACTTAACAAATAAAATATAAAATAAAGCTCTAACTTACCTGAGACCCCGAGAAAGGTTTTTCCTAAGATTTATTTTTTAAATAACATTTTTAATTTAAACAATAAGGGGCAAATCCTATTTTTGTTTTTCGTTTTAAAGATAAAAGACCAAAACTATAAAAATTATATAATTAAATCATTCGTTAATTTATAATTAGCAAACTTATTTTAAAGCACAAAGTTAGAATTTGTAACTTTAAAAAATATTAAACTTTTATTTCAATGTTTTTTTTAAATATGTATTTTAAATTTTGCATACCAACTTTAAATTAAATTCTTCATAACTTTTATAAATACTTTAAAAGACTTTACTATTTATTATTTGTCTTTATAATCGCGGTATTTTTTTTTAAATAAATAGTTATTTTAGTAACAAAAAATAATTTATTATTTTTTGTTTTTATTATTGGTCATTATTTGCTCAATGCCAAATTGGAAATCATTTCCCAAGTTTTTCGCGTATAGGTTAAAAATCATCCTCTATGTTGTTTTATTGTCGATATAAAGTGACTATCCGTAAAATTTATCTGCGTATATCTAGCTACGACTCTGCTGATATCTGCTGAAACACCTGTAGGTTCAACAATTCAAGACGACCTTTTTACACCCTTGAGCAAACGAATAAAAGACGTTTTATGAACCCTTAGACACTTTAAAAATGGGAGAACTTGTTGGCATCTTTTATAGCCCAATTTAATATGTTTTTCTTCAGTGGGTTATAATAATTAAGTTTTTTTAATCATAACAATAATATTTAGTTTTTCTTTTATTACAAGCGTTTGGGAGTAAAATTTAAATTGTAAATTTAATTAAAAGACAATGTTACTTGAAAGAATTTTACAAATTTACACAGTTATTCCCGTAAAAAAGTATATTTATAAAACATAATGATAAGGATAGGTTTTAATTTACAAAACGAAGGTGGGTGTTTTTGGTTCTAATGCTATTTAATAAATAAATAAATAAATAAATAAATAATTAATAAATAATAAAATAAATTCTAAATGACTTATAATGGCAAATTAGGTAATTACCTATTAAAAGTGAAAATAATTTCTGACTATCACAATAATATGCAAAATTAAAAATCTCCATTTATGGACAGTAGCTTGTCCATTAACGGAGATTTTTCATTTCGTAAGGTATTTTGAAAAAATTATCCCACATACGACACAACTAATAATGTAGAACCTTATCAGCTTGTTTATTGGTTTATTATCTCAGGTTTCATAGGTGAACCACCTTAAATGACTGGACTATTAGTTTTTACAAAGTTTTAGGCAATAAGGAATACATGTTAAATATTTTTTTAGAATTGTTGGTCTTAAGGCCCCATTAGTGCTTAAAATAAAGTTGTATTTTTATTTAAAATAAATGATTATCTTGCAAAACAAAAATATCTTAATAGACTTTTTTCATGATTTGTCATTGTTAGTCCTTAAGCCATAATTTCCTAAGTTTATGCGTATCCCTTAAGAATTACTTTGTATATTTTTAAATTTTGGAAAACACGTTAAGCAGCAAAATATTAAAAGATTAGTTAAAACTATTTAAATGTTTTTACCTTATATCACATACAAAAAGATGTTATTTTGTGTGCTTATATACGTCTAGTTAATAGGATTTAAATAATTCATCCTTTTACTCACACTGAATATTACAAAAGATTTAAATAGCTCTTTACTTACTTTAACACCCTTCATTTAAGCTAATTCCTGTTTACACCCTTATTATATAACTTTTTTATATTTTTAAATTTTTAAATTATCTAACGTAAATAATCCAATATTTTTTTGGCAAATATTGACCTTTACGGATTTGGCAGTAAATAAAATTCTTAAAATAAAAAAAATCTTAATTTACACAATTTATTAAATTATCCTGGTCAGATTCTTTTTTAGTGCCAGTACATTTAATTTACAAAATCTGGTCCCAAAAACGCAGAGTCCTATAAAAAAGCCGATTCGTCTCTTTTTGTTTGGACTGGAAGGTAAATAATGCGTGCTTTGTTGACAAAAATACAGTTTATGTCTTTAGCATACCCTCTAACTTTAATTTTGGTGTCGATACAAACCAGAAAGTTATAAATAACAAATTAATTAAAAGGATAACTTAATGCATAAATTATAAGTTTTTAATTTTTTTATAAGCTTGCTAACTTTCTGAGCTTAAATTTAAAATTTTTAAAATTACACAGCCTAATTATTACTCTTTATAAAACTGGTGCTGAGGACAAACAATAAATAATAATAAAAGAAAGTGTATCCATAAAAGTTATGGCATATGCTCGATTTTTCCATAAGCTTCAATACAAAAATGCTTAAATCTAAATTAAATAATTAAATTTAATAATTTATTAAATAAGTTATTTAATAATTATAAAAAACGTCAAGTTATAACTTTAGCGTAACTACGGCTGTTATTAATACATTTTTGAGAGTGATAAACACTTTTTGAAAATAAAAAAGCATTTTTAATCGCCCTGTATGATGTCCTGTTAAAAAGAAGTAATCACATTAAAATCTGAAAACCATGAAAATTTAATTGATAAAGTATTAGGACTTCAAAAACGTTATCATACCTTGTTTATTTGTGCTTTTCTTAATAAAGAAGAAAAAATTTATAATTTTTAATATAAAATAAAGTTTTGTAAAAATTATACCTAAATATTTCTGAATCTAAAAATAACTTTCTACCTTCTTTTTACTGTTAGTTATTATTTTTTAAAATTAGAATTTACGTTCTTTTATAAAATTTATAATTTGAAAAACGTTCTTTCATAAAAATTAAATTAGTTGTCTTTCTAGAAAGAAATATTGGTCATTGTTTGTCTTTAGCAATTATTTCCGAAATGTATAAGTAAAAGTTAAAAATAACCCGATTCTTTGCTTGTTTTTAGTCAGCACACTTTAGGTTAAAAAATGATTCCTAAATTATAATATGGTATAGTACAGGAAGTATCAAGTGATGTATATATTTACGTAATTCATATTTTTATTACGAAGGGAAGAAGACGGGAGAAAGTGGGTCTTCGAACGGGCGAAGGGCGGTCTTGCTGGGAGAAAAAGCTATTTTTTCTTAAATCTCGAGACCAGACAATAAAATGGCTTCTTTTGTCTTATCTTCCCTCGTCTTTCAGCATCACTAGAGACGACACATCGTAAACCTTAATATTATGAAACATTTCCTAATTTATTTTAATATTTGTTAC